>OZ024917.1:6468979-6761025 GCA_964017125.1 Flabesymbios commensalis
AAGATTTTGCGAAATATCATGAAAACCGCTCAAGATAGCTACACCATTACTATAAAACAAATTGTGAGGTTTCAGGAGAGGATGCATCTTGAAAAATTTCAAGTCGATAAAATTAAAAATGGCCGCCTATCGGCCATTATTCACCTCGACAGGCCTGATATTGCGGAATATCATGAAAACCGCTCAAGATAGCTACACCATTACTATCAAACAAATTGTCAGGTTTCAGGAGAGGATGCATCTTGAAAAATCCCAAGTTGATAAAATTCAAAATGGCCGCCTATCGGCGATTATTCACCTTCACAGGCCTGATATTGCCGAATATCATGAAAACCGCTCAAGATATCTACACCATTACTATAAAACATATTGTAAGGCTTCAGGAGAGGATGTATTTTGAAAAAAATCATTTTGTCAAAGTTCAAAATGGCCGCCAATCAGCCATTATTCACTTTCACATGGCCGTTATTTGGTAAACCGTGCTAGATGGCTAGACCATTACTATAAAACAAAATGTGTGATTTCAGGAGAGGATGCATCTTGGAAAAATTTGACACGATAAAATTCAAAATGGTCGCTTATCGGCCATTATTCACTTTCACATGGCCGTTATTTGGTCAACCGTGCTAGATGGCTAGACCATTACTGTAAAACGAAATGTGAGATTTCAGATGAGGATGCATCTTGAAAAAAATTGACTTGATCAAATTTAAAATGGCCGCCTTTTCGGCCATTATTCATTTTCACATGGCTGATATTTGGTAAACCGTGCTAGATGGCTAGACCATTACCTGATTACTATAAAACAAAGTGTGAGTTTTCGGGGGAGGATGCACCCTGAAAATTTTTAACTTACGAATTCAAAATGGCCGACAATCAGCATTATTTACCTCGATAGGCCTGATATCAGGTAAACCGTGCTAGATAGCTAGACCATTACTATAAAACAAAATGTGACGTTTCGAGAGAGGATGCCTTTTAAAAACTTTCGACTCAATCGAATTCAAAATGGCCGCCTATCGGCCACTATTTACTTGCACATTGCTGATATTTGGTAAACCGTGTTAGATAGCTGGACCATTACTATAAAACAAAATGTGAGATTACAAGAGAGGATGCATCTTGAAAAAAATTGACTCGATCAAATTCAAAATGGCCGCCTATCGGCCATTATTCACTTTCACATAGCCGGTTTTTAGTAACCGTACTAGATGGCTAGACCATTACTATAAAACAAAATGTGAGATTTCAGGAGAGGATGCATCTTGAAAAATTTTGACTTGATCAAATTCAAAATGGCCTCCTATCGGCCATTATTCACTTTCACATGGGCGATATTTGGTAAACCGTGCTAGATGGCTAGACCATTACTATAGAATGAAATGTGAGATCTCAGCTGAGGATGCATCTTGGAAAATTTTAACTTGATCAAATTCAAAATGGCCGCCTTTAGGCCATTATTCACTTTCACATGGCCTATATTTGGTAAACCGTGCTAGATAGCTAGACGATTACTATAGAATGAAATGTGAGATTTCAGCTGAGGATGCATCTTGAAAAATTCTGACTCGTTCAAATTCAAAATGGCCCCTTATCGGCCATTATTTACTTTCACATGCCCAATATTTTGCAAACTGTGTTAGATGTTAGTCCATTACTATAAAACAAAATTTGAGGTTTCGGGGGAGGATGCACCCTAAGTTTTTAACTAATTTATATCGAATTCAAAATGACCGTAAATCAGCTATTAGTTAACTCGATTGGCCTGATATCGGGTAAACCATGCCAGATAGGTAGACCATTACTGGGATACTGATTAGGATCATTAATTTCAATGGAGGTTTGCAATCTCTGACAGACTGTCTAGTTCTTATCTTACTCTTAGACTGGGCTTCTTAGACCTAGTTGTCTTGCGTCTTGATTTTTGACCTAGACTAGGACTACATTAATAACCCTATACAAAATTGTTTAAATCAAATTCTAATTCGGAGCGGGAGCTCCTGGACTTATGTAGTCTTGTTGTTTTTAAAGTTGATTTACACACAAAGTTTGTTCTGTTGTATTGCTTACATTGGGGCCTTAACAACTGCATTTAGAAATCTTTCATAAGGTCGGCTAAACTGTGGGTTCAAGTCCTGCTGCAGTTATCACATAATGCATTCAATAGAAGTAACAACAGATCAGATTACGTCATTCTGTGCAAATTATTTTTAAATATAAATAAATTCAAGTACAAAAATCCACCGTTGCCACCCAACGTACAAATAATAAAGACTATTTTGGGTCAAATGGAAATTTCAGAAAATGTTTACATCACCGTTTGAAATTTTCTCTATTTATTAAAGAGTCATTAAATATAAAAAACTGTATTCAATTTAGTCACCTTCTATCTGTGAATAGACTTCCACTTGTGTTCTTCTTATTAGTTTTTAATTTAAAAGTTATATCTTTTGGTTCTTCTGTATTTAGATCAGTGTAATTCCACCAACTATGAAACTTTATGCTTGAAAATTGTATTTGATAATATTACAGAGTGAAGCAATCCACATGTTAGACAGAAAAATATATAGTCAGTTAACCACTACATACATTATGCAGCTAAATTTTTATATTTAAATTTTCATCCACTTGAATCTGTGTTTCTTAAATGCAATTGACAACAAAATTACTTAAAGTTGGTTTAAATGTTCTCAGAAGGATTGACTACATGACAAGAAACAGTAATATCTTTCCTTCTATCAACTGTGACTTAATTTTTTACACTGAAAGATTTTTAAAAACTATTCACTGATGCTTAGCATTGAAAAAGTATATGTTTTTTAAAGGCGCCACATTACATAACCTGATAACGTTTAAGTAAATTTAGGCACTTACCCAGCTCTATAAATTTGTCTGTGTTGCATTACTAAAATAAAGTGAAAATTAATTCATTATCAAAAATTATCAAAAAAAAAATCTTTGAAATGCATGACAGAAATAAAATTTAATTTACAGCAGCTCTGTTGTTCTTCTCCACTGAAGCATAACATTGACAATACATAGATAATTTAGGACACCACCCCCCGTAAGTGTTCAACATAATGCATATTCGGGTGGGCCCTCAATGTTTTCTCAATAAGTAAGGACGATTCACCTACAAATGCACCTGAACCCTTTCAGCGCGAAGACCGTCGCTATGTCATAATATAATTGGTGTGCTGTAACATATAGATATTCAAATGAAGCGCATAAAGCGAACTAAGACATTTATGCGCGAGGGGGTAAACCCTTTCGCGCCAGGAAAAATGTAAAATATGAGACATCCCAAGATAAATTCTAGGACTGTATTTAACCTAGTACCAGTATTTATATTGATGGCACTTTGGTACAACCCCCCATCCCCAGTAACCCCCTGCAATAAATACTGCATGGCTTATCTTCTTGACAAATATTTCAATGTAGGATATCAAAAGAATCTATCATAAACACCCAATGAAAACCATTGATATAACAAGAGGCAAGCCTCCCACCATAATCCCCCCGTATGATACACATCATTCCCTGAAGTCTCACATTCTGTTTCACTGCAACGGTCTACCGATGTAGCACATTTTTCCATGTATATTACAGATATATTGAAGTCAATGATGGTTGCGAGCATGTAACAATGTAAAGTAACAGGTGGCTAAATTGGGGTTTCGGTAAGTAAAGGGTAGAATAAACATGCTGTCCTGGGCTGTTTACATGTGAACCACATGGTGGAGACGGTAGTGCGACAAGTACTAATTGTCATACAGGACGTCCCCTAGTTCTAGAGGCCTGTGTGAGTCGGTTCTGGAAAACAGCCCAGGAATGTGAATGTATATCAAAGTAAGGATCCTGATTGGTGGAGATGTCATTTCACCACAGGAAGTGACCGCGCCCGTCGGGATCCGCTATAAAGGAAGGCGCCCACAGCCTTCGAGAGGAAATTCAGAGGAAAATTCAGGGAGAAATTGGGGAGTATTGTAACAGAGACGTTTCGGGTTTGGCTAAGTTTAGTGGGAGTTGCTTCGGTATCTAACATCTTGTAGATCACTGAAGCAACAGCAAAATTACACAACGAGATATAAGTACTAACATCAGTGTACTGAGAAATTGAATGTTTTTTGCTTAATATATATTTTATATATATTCAAGAGTTAATTTAAGTTTATCCACGAGTGTTGTGTTTGCCGTGCCAGAACATTTGGACACCCGACGATAGCGTGTCAACGTATCACGGATAAGACCCGTTTACATTGGTGCCGTGACCAGGATTTGTGTCACGGATAAAACCAGTTTACATTGGTGCCGTGACCAGGATTTGTGTCACGGATAAAACCAGTTTACATTGGTGCCATCTGACAGGATTTTAATTTGAAAAGCAAATTAAATCAATGCAAGAACCTTGGTTGAACAACGTTGGAAAAGTTACAAAGTGACTTGACTTGGCACGGCAAAACAAATATCAGTGGATAAATACTAGTTAATGAACGTAGTGGTGGCTATATCAAACCACCACTTTTATCGAGACGAGACGGAGGACAAATAATCAGGATCCAGACGCAGCTGGGCGTGGACATATATACTGACGGGATCAAGGACGGAGCTGGGCGCTGACAGACTGACGGGAGTTACCAGGAGGAACAAAACAAGATCTACACAACAGCTACGCAACGTTGGGATCGTTGTCTAGACACAAACACCTCGATACACTTGCAGGTCAGTTAAATTCTAGGCTGCTATAAATAAAATTGTCATTTGTATCATTATTATTATTATTTGGAACTAAATATTATTAGCAACAATGGCTAATGACCCATTAGAGGTACAAAATCAACAATTATCCCAACTAGCGGGTATTTCAGGTATATTAGGCAAAACACACTGCGATAACGCAATTTCTAAATTCACTGGGGAAACCAAAAAGTTCAGAAATTGGGTTAAAAGCATAGAGAAACATGTAAAAATTATGGCCAAACATGAGGATGAAGCTGTGGGGATAGCATACCAGGCTTCTGAGGGATTGGTGTCAGATTTTATAGGCAGATATACTACTGCCCATTCGCCCACAGTATGGGCTGACCTAAAAAAGAACTAACGGCATACTTTGGGGAAGTGACGGATCCGCAACAAGCTTTGTCAATGTTGCGACGGACACGTCAAAAACATACTGAAGGAGTACAAGTATATGCCGAGCGCATGCTTGCACTCGCGGAAGACGCGTGGCCTGACAGAATCACAGACAAGTTGGTACAATGCCAACTTGTAGATATTTTCGTGGACGGACTGACATCTGATACGATAGCCAGGAAATTAATGCGCTAACAGCCGGAAACAATGGAAGCTGCTGTAAAACTAGCAGCTACGGAACAAAATTTAGATATGAGGTTTAAATTACGAAATAGAAAAACGGGACATGAAGACAGAAACGATAGGGTCGAGGAGCCGATGGAGGTTGACAAATTTTATGGTAAATGCCACCGTTGCGGTAAAATAGGGCACAGAGCTTATTCTTGTGGCAAGGGTGCGACAGGTCGCCATGGTGCGACGGGAGCAATACGTAGGGTAGAGGCACAGCCGCGACGATGCTGGTGCTGCGGGGCCGAGACACATTTCAAAAGGGATTGCCCCCATAAACACATTGCGTACAGGCGACCCTGTCCTGCCTGCGGGGAAAAGGGTCACCTACAAAAAGCCTGTAGAAAAGGGTTAAACGGAAACGTCCAGAATTAAAAAAAGCCCCGATTCTGGACTCAAATAGACAAAAGGGTTCTAACATTTGTGAAGTTAATTTAGAGAAAGAGGACTGCTCCTCAGTACTAATAACAATTGGAAGACAAAGATATCGAGCCTTAATTGACACAGGTGCTCAAGTGTCAATCATTTCAGACAGGATTATGCACAGATTAAAGGGTCATGATCTACTAGAAAATACACAGTTAAAGCTACGGACTGTCAATGGTGGTAAAATAAAAATTGCCGGCATCGCCGATGTGAAATTCAAAATAGGAAAATTGTATAAGAAACACCCTTTTTACGTAACAGAAGGTGTCTCTCAAAATGTGATTTTGGGGAGAGATTTTCTGGTTACAAATAAAGTTAAACTGGATTTCGAAAATACCCAGCTTACAATTGACCAACAAACTATACGCATGGAAGATGATGCATACATAGCCTCCTTTGTGAGATTAGCCCAGGACGTTGTTTTGCCACCACAGACAGCTGCCGTATGCAATACCAGACTAAAACACGGGGGACTTGAAAAAACGGTATATAATATTAGTGCAATCAAAACAGGGTTTGTGGAAAGAGAACCGGGTCTGTTAGTGACAAATACCATAGCCGAAAACAAAAACAAAAAAATTCCCATACAAATCTGTAACCACACAAACCGCACATTTAAGTTACGCAAGGGCAATGTGGTCGGTAAAGCAGAAAGGGTTAATGTGTCGTGTATACAATCTGTCAACTATCCGGGGCCAAAGACTGGGGGAGGTGAGTACCAATCAGAGACCGCTAGACGTAAACACGACGGAGGAAGTGAGTATCTAGAGTCTGTGGACTCAGAGTCTACAGTGACGGGGGGAGGTGATGAGGCCGTGTTAGAAGTAGGACAAATAACTGCACCCCCTGAGTATCAGAATCAATTACAACATTTGATTAGTCTGAATAAGGATTTATTCGCAGAAACGGATAAAGACTTAGGCAGAACCAAAGCGGTGAGTATGAGAATAGATACTGGTGATAACCCGCCCATCAGGTTACGCCCGTATCGGACAGCCATAAATCAGAGACGAGTCATTGACGACGCCGTGAATGATATGTTAAAGAATAACATAATCAGGCCAAGTCATTCAGAATGGTCGTTTCCAGTAGTTCTAATTGAAAAATCGGATGGATCAAAACGATTTTGTGTTGATTTTCGGAAATTGAACAAAATTACAAAATCATACGTTTGGCCACTACCACATATAGATGATATATTAGCATCTATGGGAAAAAAGAAACATTTTACCTGTTTGGACCTTAAATCTGGGTACTGGCAAGTAGAATTAGACCCTAAAGACCGCAGTAAAACGGCTTTTGCTTGTCACAAAGGTTTATATGAATTTAATGTGATGCCATTTGGCCTGTGCAACGCTCCGAGCGTATTTCAAGAATTGATGACATATGTACTTGAAGGAATCAGTGGTGAATATGCCATCGCATACCTTGATGACATCATCATTTATTCTGAGACAGAACATGAACATTTGATCCATCTTCAAAATATATTTGACAGATTAAGAAAATTTGGACTGAAATTGAAAATGTCAAAATGTGAATTCATGAAACCAAAAATTAATTATTTAGGATTTATGGTTGGTCGTGAGGGGTTAGAAGTTGACCCAAACAAAGTAGAGGTTATACAAAAGATGGCGCCACCAACTGATGTCCGGGGCATAAGATCATTCTTTGGGTGTGTGTCGTGGTATAGGCGGTTTTGTCCGAAGTTTTCCGAAATCGCGACACCCCTAATTGCCCTGACTAAGAAACATGCCAGATTTACCTGGACCAAGGCATGCCAGGACTCATTTGAACAATTAAAAACTATGATGACAGAAGCGCCGATCTTAGCGTACCCAGATCCTAGCAGAGAGTATATACTATATACAGACGCTAGTGATCAGTGTGTGGGTGCGTTATTAGCGCAAGAATCAGATGACGGAGAGAAGGTCATACATTATCTGTCACATAAGTTGTCTGACTCACAGAAAAAATGGCCAACTATTCAAAAAGAAGGATTTGCGATTGTATACGCACTTGAAAAATTAAATCATTATTTACAAGGGGCTAAATTTGTGATTCGAACAGATCATAAACCACTAAAATACTTGTTTTCTGCTGAAATGAAAAACAGAAAAATTCAAATGTGGGCCATAAAGATTAGTGCATATAATTGTTCAATTGAGTATCTGGAAGGTAAGAAAAACACACGTGCAGACATGTTGAGTCGGCTGCCTGTATCACAAGTTGATGAAAACATGCCAGAGGTAGGTATGTTCAACTCTAATGTAGTTGCAACGCGTGATGCGAAAAGTGACAACATAGCAGACATGTCAGACGTCAAGACAGACGACGAATCTGCATTGATGTTGCCAGATATGGAAAAAGAACAAAGAGATGATCCACAGTTGCAATCCCTCATCCGAGATATGGAGAGTGGATCGGCAACAAAAGGTTCATTAAAGAGATATATCATGATGGATAAATTATTGTATTACTGTGTTGAGGGGGCAGAAATACAATTAAGACTGATGGTTCCAAAAAAATATCAGGACATGGTGCTGCAGCAATTTCACGAGAGCTGTGCGCACTGGGGACCAGATAAGACATACAAGCTCATAACCAACAAGTATCATTGGGTAGGGTTGTACAGGGATGTTTTAAGTCATATTGATCAATGTGTACCATGCAAGGAGAGAATGCTAAAACAACACAGCACTCCATTGCAGGAAATGGATAAGGTGATTCAGAGGACAATCTCCCCTTGTCTAAGTTAAGACAACGGTTACGAGATGCTGATAGTTATTCAGATACGGCAGAAATGGTAAGTGACATGAGAAGTGAGAATACGGTAAGTGCCATTTTGATCGAGCAAAAGAAAATTGCTAAGGCACGTGATACATATACGCGTTTACGAGACCAGCGTAAACAAAAGCGTCATATGGAATAAGGTCAGGAGTAAGAGATTAAGGTTTGATAATCTTCATGAGACGAAATTATCAATTCGATAACAAGGAAACAGTCGACTTGAAATAAAAGTAAGTTCATAATTTAAAGAGAAATAAATTATCAATACGGAATAAAAGGATGATAATAGGGATATCAATAAGAAGGTAAGTTGATAAATTAAAGAGAATAAATTATCAATGAAGGTATATAGTTCTCCCGTGAGCAAGGAGATGTGGATATCAGTCGGGAGTTACGCTGATATGTAATTAAAGTTGATAACTTTCAGGAGAAGAAATTATCAACACATGAGAGAGTTTAAATGGGTTTAATTTTAAGAGAAAAAAAATAAACGTACGAGCATCAGGTAAGAAAAAAAAAAAGTTATTGTGTTACAGTGCTAGAGCTTTGCTAACTCATGGCGGCTGGAGGCATAATAATATTGGTGGCTGCAATGCTCATGGCAGTGATGCCTGACGCATGTGAATCCCAGAAGGTGAGCGAAAACGTGATATTTAGGAAGACAAGAGAAGTATCAATTACACAGGCGCGGTGGTTATTTACATTTGTCATTGACTTGGGAGCATATGAATCATTTGCTAAACAGATAAGAGTAGAATTATTCAAAAGTGAGGAGGTTCTGCAGAATCTTAAGTTAGTTCCAGTTGGACAAGGTCAGTATGAAAAGTTATTGAACAGCTATAGAGAAGAAGTTCAGTCCATGAAAACTATTTATTATATGACAATGACAGGAATTAAAGAGATTTTGTCATTACGAGAGAAAGCTACCAGACGTACAAAACGAACCTTAGTTCCTCTAGTGGGAAAAGGGTTATCGTTTTTATTTGGCACAGCTACAAAAAGTGATGTAAGAGTAATGAGAAAAGGATTAGAAGTTTTATCTACAAACCAAGAAAGCTTAATTCATGTAATAGAGGACAGTTTATCTATAATCAATATAACGCGAATAGAGCTGACAGAAAATCGACATGCTATTAACAATCTGAGTTTGATAGTAGGGGAATTAGATACAAAATTCACTAACATCACACAAGGGTTAAAGATGGATTTATTGATCTTAAATGGTGTAGTACAAACATATTCAAGGATAAGTTTGATGATACTTGAAATTAAGGAATCTCTAGATAAAGCACTGTTATATCTAGAAACTATTAAACTACAATTAAATCAACTAGCCTTAGGACATTTATCACCATCCGTGATTTCACCTAAACAATTACAGGACATATTATATGATATTCAGAAACATATTCCAGAATATTTATCTCTACCACAAGATCCCAAAACAATATGGTATTATTATCAATCTTTAACGACTGAGACAATAATTAAGAGAAAGAAATTGCTCACTCTGGTGAGTCTACCTTTGATAGATACAAATTCGCGATATGAATTGTACCAGATTTTTAACTTACCAGTACCGTATAACCTGACGCGGATGACAGCTCAATACGAGCTTGAAACCAATCATCTGGCGGTGAACATTAAACGTACGCAATACATGTTGTTATCTGACACTGATTTCCTCCAATGTGCGGCTCCTCGAACTAGTTTCTGCGCTTTGAGAAAGCCCTCTTTTCCATTACATGATTCTCAGAGATGTGTTACCGCACTTTTCTTAAAAGATGTTGAGAGTATTGAAAATTTTTGTAAAACAATTGTCACTTTAAACAATAAGCTGCCGATAGCACTATATATTTCAGACGGGACATGGGTAGTGATTACAGTAGAACCCATTGTTTTCACGGTTATGTGTGTTGGCAATAAACGCTATCAGACTACAGTTCGTCCAGCTGTATCGTATGTTGCTCTGAACATGTCATGCCATGCTTTCTCAGATCAAATGACTTTACCACCCTATTACTATCACGAATCAGAATATCATTTGAAATCTAGGCAAGCTGACTTACTTCATTTGAAGAAATTTACGGGTGACATTGTGTGGGGACCGCTCGACGAATTAGATGAAATCAATAGATTACCCAAATTAAATGACATAGATAACATTCCTTTAAGTCAATTGATAGAGAAGTTACATCAGACTAAGATTGTAGCTATGACACCAGTACAGAAACGCCACAGGTATGTTACCTTCACACTGGGAGGATTGATGATTTTGTTAATGACCGGGGTGGGTGCAGTGGGCATAGTATACTGGAGATGCCCTGGGATATTAATAAATTGTTTCAAAAAATTGAAAAAACGCAGCCTAGTATTTATAACACCTGCAAGTGCCCAAACATCAAGTGGTGAGAACACGGAGGTGTTGGCGCTGTCTGAGACGGTCAGAGGTCCAATCAGACTGGCTTCCTGATGACTGGATGGTAGTGCACGTGTGTAGGAGACGTCCTACAAGATACATTGATAATAGTGAGATTATATTGACTGTATATAAACTATGTTCCAGAGGCAGAGAATGCTGAGAAGTGTATTTAAAATGTAAATTGTAGGCCTAAGTAAAGCATCATATATGATTTTAGAGTGTATTCCACTCAAGACATTGTTCCAGAGAAGAGGATGATATACTTATATATTGGATAAACCTGATATCATAATGACTGTAACTATGCAATAACTATGTTCCAGACACCGTATATGCTGGGAAGTGATGTTTAAAATGTAAATTGTAAGTAAAACATCATATATGATTTTAGAGTGTATTCCACTCAAGACATTGTTCCAGAGAAGAGGATGACAATACATATACATTGTTTGAGTAAAAATAATATATATTTGTATAAGAAAAATATAGGTGGAAGATGTGTGCACCTCCGAAACTTATATTTTTATTTTTTTATATGATTTTACTAATCATAGGGATTTTAAGGGATTGAAATATGGAATTCAAGCGTGTGAACAAGTTGGATTCCATAGGGGGAGGTATGTAACAATGTAAAGTAACAGGTGGCTAAATTGGGTTTTCGGTAAGTAAAGGGTAGAATAAACATGCTGTCCTGGGCTGTTTACATGTGAACCACATGGTGGAGACGGTAGTGCGACAAGTACTAATTGTCATACAGGACGTCCCCTAGTTCTAGAGGCCTGTGTGAGTCGGTTCTGGAAAACAGCCCAGGAATGTGAATGTATATCAAAGTAAGGATCCTGATTGGTGGAGATGTCATTTCACCACAGGAAGTGACCGCGCCCGTCGGGATCCGCTATAAAGGAAGGCGCCCACAGCCTTCGAGAGGAAATTCAGAGGAAAATTCAGGGAGAAATTGGGGAGTATTGTAACAGAGACGTTTCGGGTTTGGCTAAGTTTAGTGGGAGTTGCTTCGGTATCTAACATCTTGTAGATCACTGAAGCAACAGCAAAATTACACAACGAGATATAAGTACTAACATCAGTGTACTGAGAAATTGAATGTTTTTTGCTTAATATATATTTTATATATATTCAAGAGTTAATTTAAGTTTATCCACGAGTGTTGTGTTTGCCGTGCCAGAACATTTGGACACCCGACGATAGCGTGTCAACGTATCACGGATAAGACCCGTTTACATTGGTGCCGTGACCAGGATTTGTGTCACGGATAAAACCAGTTTACAGAGCAGCCATTTTTGAAACAGATCGACTTGACATTTGTGAGGGTATTATCCCGCCTTAAAAGCAATAATCATCTACCCATCTGGCACATGTACATATATTTAATTGTCTGATATTACGGTTACCCATAATAACATGCAAAGATGTAACAAAATTGATCAATTTGAGCGACATCAAAAGTCATTTGTTCAATATCGCATACTATGATATTTCACCTTATTGTACATACCAAGTTGATCATGTTTATTGACATTTTAGTTTGTAGCGCCAAAGAGTAATTTAACCCACACAATGCTGAAATAATTTTATACAAACCATGGAGACCAAACGATTTTTTCAATTTGAAATCATCATAAATGTTTTTTTTACCTCTTTCTGATACATTTGAATACCTATGTCGTGGCTCCACAGCTTGCCAGATATCACGCATAAATCAATTAAAAGGCCGCTCGGCCATGTTGAATTTCATCAACTTGTATTTTTTCAGGGCATATCTCTACATGAAACAAAACGTCTTTTTTATGGTATTGGTCCATTTATTTGGCATGGTTTGCGATATATCAGGCATATTAAAGGTAATTATCAGGCGTCCACCCGTTTTTGCGCCAAATTCTTTAAAAAGTCCCCTAAATTGGGCTAAATATGCCTAAAAACTCGCCCCCGAGCCACCTGCGCCCCCTCCTTTTTCAAATCCTGGATCCACCCCTGATTATAGCCGCTGGTCGACCTTTTCAGTTCGTAAACTTGCATTAACCCCTAAAGGCACATATACACTCTCAAAGAATGTCTGTGTGAGATATGAAATAAATCCACCGGGATTTCCTAGATCTGCCCTGGACAGAAAAAAGATTTGGCCAGATATCAGGCATATATTAAAATAAATTACGGTATGTCTGATGGTCGGCCACTTAACCCTTTAAAACCTCATGTCGCCTCGAAGCATCATTTTTCATTCATGAAAACTAACTGAATTTTGTACACGGCAATTTTATTGAAACTGTTTTAGCAATATATGGCTATTTTGTTTGCAATTTATCACCCACCTTATGTTACAATCTTCATAGAGAATTGCAATGATTAATTCATGCCTGAAAGTGTAAAAGTAGGTCACTCTTCTATAAACC
This sequence comes from Flabesymbios commensalis, assembly GCA_964017125.1. NCBI lineage: Eukaryota > Metazoa > Annelida > Polychaeta > Terebellida > Flabelligeridae > Flabesymbios > Flabesymbios commensalis. Next base: position 6,482,387 of record OZ024917.1, read on the forward strand.
CTAGAAAGGCATATCTACCAACGGCTGGCCTGGCTGTCGGACATCAGAGGCAACGCCATAACCCCCCCGTCCCACCTTCGTAGGGTGTGGGGATAAAGATATAAACATTTGTATTTTTCCCACATAACATTATTTTGGTTTAAACACATATATTTTGATTACTTTCATTGTCCATGCTTACATTTTAATTTAACTTATTATTCCTTACAAATTTAACTATGATTTTTTTTCAAACTATAAAATTTTATCTCTCATCAAATTTTCATGCGCATTTCCAATAATGCTGTTATGATAACAAAATACATTTTACATACAAACCCATTATAAATTGTTATCACAATCTAAACATAAATTCAGTTCGTTTATACACATTTGTACATTAGAAAATTCTAACAGTATTTATTTTACTGAATGCCCATATTACAATAAACAAGCACCCCCCTGATGTGAAAATAAAACTCATGTCATGCATACCATAGGCTCATGAATAAGAATAGAGTGATAAGCAGCCTGTGGTCTCACAGGATTTTCCAATTAATGCACCTGGCGTTCCATCAGAATAAATATGGTAATTCAAGTATCATGGTGCCCCTTCATAAAAATGTTGATGCAGTGTAAAAATCCTTACAATAACTATTTCTTGCAGCAACTTTTACAAATGAGCTACAATTTTAATATTACAAAAAATTGTCATTATAATTTAATATTTTGTTCAATTTTTTAAAGTTAATTAGGTTCTGTGTAATGTTCAAGAAGTGTACAAATTTCCTTTTCAACTTCAAATGCAATATTATAAAAATGATGCAATTGAACAATTATTATTTTGGTGAATTGTGGAGACATATTTTCATAGCTAACCATCCTACAGTATTCTGTTATATGCCATTTGAAAGGTATTTTGGGCAGATGTAGGATCTGTTAATATCTGAAATATTTATAGATGCGACTAATGATTCATTTGACCAGGTCTCGCCGCATATAAGACATTTTCATTTTACAAGGGAGATTGCACTGCAAAATATTTTCGACTATCAATTATACCATCCTGTATAGGTTTGCATGTAATTACAATTATCACAGCGATTTCAAATTAACGCCTACTCATTAATTGCTTCTTAGGGCATGTTAAAAATTAACATGTTTATGTGAAAACAGGTTGAAAGTATGCATTTTTATAAAGTCATGATTCCCCTTCTATACTTAACTTATATATAATGTAACTTGTTATCAGTTCCTAATATATTGAATAGTTAAAATATTTTAATAATGTATATTTATTTTGGTTCATTCATTAAGCTTACTTATGCATACAGCTGCATTTAGAAATCTTTCATAAGGTTGGCTAAACTGTGGGTTCAAGTCCTGCTGCAGTTATTACATAGTGCATTCAATAGAAGTAACATCAGATCAGATTAGATTCTGTGTGAATTATCTTTCAAATATAATCAAATTCAAGTCAACAATTCAAGGGTTTGACACCAAACCTAAAAATGATGGAATACTTTTGAAATTAAATATAATTATTTGAGAAATTGATTATTCATAAAATTGGAACATTTGTGGTTGGCATTTTTATTTTTAATTTCAGAAAATTTATTTAGTCTATACACCTTCAGTATTAGACAGAAAAGTATCTACTTAGTTAGCCATTATGCAACTAAATTTAAATTAATCTCAATTGGGTAGACATTTCTATCAAGTTGGTTGAATATGACTCACATTATAACTTTGCCGTACGAATAGCCACTCCGTAGTTTTAAATAATTATACTTTTTAAATTTATAGAGTATAATAATAGACCTAGGCCTACTATCATATTACTATAAAAATGGCAAGTAAATTGATTGACAATTGACGGACCAAAATCATATAATGACTGCCGGTAATGATGAAGTCCAGAATAATTACCGCAAAAGGTAACTTTTATTTTTGACAAAACTAGACCGTTGCACAAATGTTAGGAATTAAGTACATTGGAGCCTATATATTTACACTTGCTTGAACCCTACTTTCCACAAAGTGCCTCCCACAAACGACGGCATGGCCTCCATGAGGGTGCGCATGGGTCCTGGAAATTAGGGATTCTTCCCAGTTCACTTTTTACCCATTTTTTGGCCTCGCTACTCGCTTTTTATAAGGGAAAAATCATATAAATAAAAATAGATATAAATTCTTAGGCTCGTTTTTTACACTATTTATCAGCTGAAATCCTCGATGTTCGGGCCCTAAGAGCATGGGGGTAAGTAGCCCCAGTAGCTGAAACAGGTTTCAGCCACAGATTGACCACGTACAAAATTGAGGGACATTTCTTTGGACTGTCAAATATCGGAAAATATCGCTGAATAATCAGGTCAAAATAGTTTTCTTAGAATCAGAAACATTTCAGTTCCATGCTGCATGCTCAGCTCAGAGGTCACAGTCATTAAAAAGTTATGGATATTTTTCAGACATTGGGGGCGGGATCGCTCTAAATCTTAGTCACCGCCATGTTGGATTTTCCGGGTAAAGCAAACACATCAATCCATGGCCTCGGAGAGGTCAACACAGCTAGGGGGTAAGGAGTACACCGTTCATCTTCATGCTCTTGTCATTCTTGATCATGAGAAGTGCACGAAAGATTGGAGGAGGGTGGTCCTAATAGTAAAGGGGGTAGTAAAGCAGAATTTATGCTTATATCCGCCGTCATATTAACTTGTATCTCAATTTATTCGACGATTTCTCAGTCAATTCTCAACCAATTTTCTTAAAATTTTGCAAAGACTATTTTTAAGATACTCGGTGAATACCGTGAAATTTTTATCGGAAAATATTGTATAGCTAAAAAGTTAAACCATCTGGCATGTAATGCAATTCAGGGCTAAAAACAAACTTTATTTTAAACAGTTTAATGGGTTTATAGGGGGACGTCGTAATTACAAATTAACTACATGTCAAATGGTCTAACTTTTGAACTATATCATATTTTTTGATGAAAATTTCACGGTAGTAGCCACGTGACACAAAAATAATCATTGCAAAATATCATCAAAATCGACTGAGAAATCGACGAAAAACTTGCGATAGAAGTTAATCTGACGGCAGGTTAATATAATATTTTTTGATGAATATTTCACGGTAGTCTCCACATGACCATGATGACACAAAAAGAGTCGTTGCAAAATTTCATCAAAATCGGTTAAGAATTGACTGAGAAATCGACGAAAAACTTGCGATACAAGTCAATCTGACGGCAGGTAAATATAATATTTTTTGATGAAAATTTCACGGTGGTCTCCGCATGAACATGATGACACTAAAATAGTTCTTGCAAAATTTCATAAAAATCGGCTAAGAATTGCCTGAGAAATCGACGAGAAACATGCTATACAAGTTAATCTGACGACGGGTATAGAAGGAGGGAGGGGGGAATGGGGAGGCGAAACTGGTCGATGCCGGTAGGTATAAATACATGAATAGACCTGAATAGACATGAATAGACATGAATCGACCGAAATATACCATTTCTTCATTGAATAATAATTGAAAGATGGAAAATATTGTTGCATCGATTAAGTATCGTAATTTCAGAATAATAAAGTTAACAGATGGTGTTGTTTTTTATGTTTTATAACCATTATTATCGCTCGATTTGGGGCATTCTGCTAGGTTTGGAAGTGAGCGACATCTATTGGCGAAGATGTGAGTCAATTAATCAGTCAGTCAGCTGGACCGCCTCGGACCTCCACTGGGATCCATCTAAATATAGAAATCTGCCAAATCGGTGGAAATAGTTTATTGCAACTGTTTTCGTGTTCTTTTATGAATCTAGGAACAATATCATTTGTTTCAGTATAAATTAAGAAATAGCCATGTGTATGGGAGCGCAGCGTCAGAGCCCTGAGTGAAGCTTAAAAGTACAACATTTGTGCCGATTAATTAATCGCTAATTAAAAATTCTGAGCCTAATCTGATGAGCTATGGCCATTTTAACATTATCTTGCTGATAATAAATACATTTAATTACATCGCCTCGATTCTTGAGTTGATACGTGGCTTATTGGACCTGAATTTGTCTAAAATAAGATAATTCATTTGCGATGAGATATATGCATGAACTGTCCATGCAGGGAGCGACATGAGCGACATCTATGTGAGGAGAATTCGTCAGAAAGCAGAGATACTGAAGCATGCGCTGTGCTGTCCTCTGTGCTGGACGGACGTTTCCATAGAGCATGTTTATAAACACGAAAGCACGTGGCGGTACATGTCATGCGTGATGAACTATTAGTCTACTCCCTTGGCTTCCCGTTGACCACTATGTTTTTCTCTGGTTTTAAATGATATGGGTTTTTTTCTCTGTTTTAAATAAGCGCACGCATTAGATTAGGGCCAAGCATTACCAAAAATCATATTTTTCTGCTCAGCGCTCGCATTAGTTGGTAATTTCCTGAAAAATTGATTGATTCAATTTTTTTTTCTCTTAGCTTCTTGATTACCTTTTCATCATTGATAAGTGAAATATAGGCCTAGATTAAATGTAAATTTCTTTTAAAAAAATCCAAAACTTTTTACATAGGCCTATGCGACAAGAAGGTATAGTAAACCCGTTTATAACGAGATAGTCAGGGCCCATTTTTCAAAAAGAGGCATTCTTAAAGTTTGTAAGGCATTTCTTAGTAGAATTTGTCATGTAGTTGTTTTCACACAATTCGGATATGCTGATTCCAAATCTGCCCCATGCCAAGCTCTATTTTTAGTTTTTCCTTTTCAAAATTTCAAAACAAAATGGCCGCCAAAATAGCAGATAAAGTCTCAATTATCATGATTATACATCACGTCTGGGTGCACATCGGACACACAAACTTGACTTTCGAGTTCAAAATAACATTTTTGTTTTGCGGAATTTTATGTTCTAAGACCTGATCAACTTTCACGCAAAAAATCCAAGATGGCCGCAAATAATACAGAAAGTACCATAAAGTTTTTCTAAAAGTCATAGAAAGTTGTTTTTGGTGGCTAAATATAGGTTTTTAATACCAATAAATCTAGTACAATACAGTAATAACCTCTAACTTTTATATTACATGTAGTTTCAAGGAAAAATCCAAAATGGCCGCCAATTATACAGCAAGTACTATAACCATTTTTCTAAATGTCGTAAGAAGTTTTTTTGGCGCTTAAATAGTTTTCTGATACAAGAAAATTACACAGCATCAAAAAACTCAACTTCCATGTTACATGTAGTTACGAGGGAGGCAAAAAAAAATTATTATTTAAAAACAACACATTAACTATGAGGAAATTGCACAAAAATAGCATGTGTTACTTTCATCACTGTAGCTACATAGGCTTGCTGTGTATATTTCAGATTTGCATTAATGCCATCATCTTGCATAATGATAATGCTAGAATAGTCACCCTCATCAATATATTGATCATATATTTGTGCAGCTTCGGAATTGATGTTGCGACTCCTTGATAGGACGCCATTGGCTACTTTCTCGTGGTCCTAATTCACACTTAATCAAACTAAATGTGATAGTTCTTCAGGTTGAGCAGGAAGCTTTTACACGAGAACTAGTGCAGTTGTCCAACAATGAAGCTCCAACCACAATTTCATAGATGTTTATAATATTGTTATCTGGCCAGAGCTGAATGTATTGCTAAACAGGCCTAAGCTACAACGGAAACAATATATCCACTTTTTGTGGCAGGGGTTATTGATGAAGAGGATACATTGAAATACTCCAAATGGCTTAAGTTCTAGTTCTGGATGTTGATGAATTAATTTAAAAGTCTTTCTTTTAGAATTGATGTGCTGGTTGAGACGGTTGAATGGTTGAGACGGTTGAATGGTACGGTGAATATCTTCAGTTCCAGGTTCACACAGCTAGGCATTGCTATGATGAGAACGTATCGAAAGCAGAATAAGCAAGTTTACATCAGTTCCTACGACTACCACATTGTCAGTATCTGACAGTTTGATTGCCATAACAACATTTAACGTCCCATCATGTACCTCAGTATTTTTCACACTTGAATACATACCAGTGCTCATTGAATAGTTGAATGGTATTGTTCTTTACCAAAAGTGGTGAATTTGAACATTGAATTGAAACTGTATTGCTCTCCTCCCTGATTATGTACTTTATATTTTATGTTTTCATCTGAGATAACATCTGAGTGTGAATGGAAATGTTTTTGATGTAGGATACATGTGTCTTGCATAGATTATTAGATGATCAATGTTTATTACAAAAGACTATAACAGATAAGTAATAAATACTCTGTATGAATGATAATTACCCTTTCAATAGTTTACCATTGTCATCTTCATCCACTGCAAGCCGCGAATTGCTGTCGGCTTGCAGTGGATGAAGGTGATTTGAAGTGGGTGAAAAATTAAAGAAAATTGCCATACATTGATAAACCAGTTTCTTGGAATTTTTAACTCTAAAATCCCTATTTGTCATTGTTGTAGGAAAATTAGGTCCGTTTTCAGGGATGTAAAATTATGCTTTAATGCATTGTTAGGGGCCTAAAATGCTCAAAATATCTACGCTCCACTAATTCGAATAGATTTGTTTTTCCTCGTATAAAGACTAAGACTGGGTCAAGAGCTTTCTCTATATCTGGTCCAGCCTTATGGAACGCCCTGCCTGTGCCAATACGTCATGCCAAAACAATCTTAACATTCCAGAAATTACTTAAATCTCACCTATTTGATCATCACTTTTTATACATCTTATAGTGAAAAATTGACAGGAAATGACTGCCGTATCACCTAGTTCCTAGCCAAGGTCACGGCTGGCAAGGCCGTTCAGTTTCTGAGAATATACTAAATACTTTCGTTCACTGGGATTGGTGTGTGAAATATCTACCCATTGTAAGTAAGAGGGCAAAGGGGGCCATGCTGTATGGTCTTTGTATTGAAATGGCCCTTTGCCCTGGCTCCCTTTGCCCAAGGGGGAGAGGTGGGAAATTTAGCCTATTATCTCTCCCAAAAGTGATTTCCTGACTAAAGTAATAACTAGAATACAATGGCAATATATAATGTACCACACAAAACAAAAGATTTTCGGAAGAAATCACATAAATTCATCAATAAATTCATAAAACTATATAAGCTTATATTCATAAGATTGTCGCCAAAAACTCCCTGTCGTCTATTACTTCTATCTAAGATATGTATGAGATGTCTATTTATGTTTTTTGTATACATATGTTCATAATTCATAACTATGACGTCATTACTATTTCATACAGCATGTCACAATTAAAATATCTTTGATGGCCCCCAAGGCAGCTGATAAATAATCCACCTTTATAAATATCTAGTAGAAATTGGTGAAAAAGTGACGTCACAACCATCACGACATGACGTCACATATGCACGTTTTATGAAAAACTCGACCACTTGCCGCAAAAACTGTTCATGCTTCGTAAAACTAGACGTTCATACATTTGCAGCGATATATTATTTGTCTCTAGGAATTTAAGTGTCAACTAACTCCTTAAATAACGTCAATTTTCAGATTTCCTCCTCCACTAATCGACATAATAGAAACTTCAGGAATGTTGTTATAGGCCCTATACCGTTTCTGGCACTAAAAAATACTTTCATTTATGAGAACATTTGTATTGACATTTGTCTCGTGTTTTGCTAGGGTAATATTGGACCTTTATTTTACATTTAGTTACCATTGTGACTGATGGAAAATTACCAAACCGTTTATTGACGTATAATTATGAGGTGAGGTAATAATATAAGGTTGAGTTCCCTTATTATATAGGCCTACATCGTCCATACATGCATCGTGTTATTACGACACAGACCTATCCATTGTGATTTTTGTCCCTAAAAACGGTTTAATTATAACGCTTAATAATTAAAGGTATCGTCTTGTCTCATGGACTCTTGTTTCTGGAAATCGTGTGGTAAGTTTGTGGTTAAATTAAATTTAAAATGTGTCATCTCAGATCGGGGCTGTGGACTGCGGATGGGGCTGATGGGCAGCTACACCCCCCCCCCCCATGAAATTTTCAAATCATGCCTTATTCTTAGTAAAAAATTCACATGGGTTAGGATAAAGACCAATCTCAATCGACCCCCGCAAGGTCTAAATCCCTGCAGATATTTCCTGGCACAATGCAAGAATTCGCTGCGCAGTAGTCTATTTTTTCAGCAGAATGATTTATTGTCTACTTTAGGTGCTAAAGTCATTGATCCCAACCAACTGATTTAGGCAGTAACTGAGTATGTAGGTCTCTAGGATAGGATTCGGATCTACGAATGTATTGAATCACGTTCGTTCTCCTTGGCGCAATGGATGACTTCTCTTAAGTTCATCTTAGGTCTAAAATGAGGGACAGAATAACGCATAATGAATTTAGGCTTCATCAGCCACCTGATTTCATCTGTCTAGCATACCCCTTTCTAAATGTAGTCGTACAATAAAAATATTGTAAAGGAAAATGGTTGTCGTCACGAAAGCTCCACACCTACAATTTGTAGGCCCTATTACTTCCATATTAATACCAGTGATTCATATGATGAAACTCAAGGTCAAGTTCAAAGATGGGTGACATTTACCTATTTTTCAAGGCCAATAGCTAATAAAGGGAAACGTTTGTCATCACGATTTGATGATAAATCTTGGTTCATACAATTTGTATCGCTTTTGTATCCATACAATTGATAGAACTGATAAAATCTCAAATTCGAATATAGTGATCTTGAGCTTTTTTGTTATCAAAAATTGTCATTACGATATCTCAGAAAACTCCAGGTCAGGGGGGAGAGTTGATAGAGTAAGCCTACATAGGCCTCATGTGATGGCGGAGGCATACAATTGACGCATACATGTATCAAATGCCCCTTCTAGTTTGACTCAATATTACATCTGAAGCAATATTGTTACGTTAAAGGCTAGATGTGTGGCAAAAAATTACGTTCCCCTATTTGGGCAACATGAATAATTACCTAAATATAGAACATATATTGGCCTAAATATATGCTCTAGAATGCATCATTTTAAGCCTTACATTTCATTTTATTCAGGGGGGGGGGGGGGCATGCCCCAGGACCCTCTAGAGCATATAGGAGGCAGGATGTGCCAGCTGTCGTTTATATAAATTATTGTGAAAAAAAGTGTGTATCGTCGTCGTCTGTCAATTCCTTGATCCACAACTGTCTTTGGTTGTTCAGGCATACACCAAAACAGCATTATCTACAATCTTTAGTAGAATGCATACTTCTGTCCGGGCATATAATATAGCTAATTAAATACATGAAATTACACTCGAAATCATTAATAAATCCTTTGTCAAGTCAGTCAGCTAGGAAACGCCATGAGCTGACATTCGCAAAACGGAATTTATTCATGTTAGTAGGGGAGACCGGGGCTAACTAAGACAAGGGGCTAGCTCGGACAGGCCTCTAATAGGAAATTCCATGATATGACAATATCAGTGGCCTCGTTTTTAAGAATGGAGGGATACCCCCTTCCACTTGAACTACAATCCCAGTGGAACTAGCAGAGTTGTGTGAGCAGGCAAAAATAAATGTATTTTTTTGCCTTTCAAGTAATTTTTCACGTCTCAATTACGAATCTTATAAAACTTTAATTACTATAGTTGTATTATACTGAAATATATCACTGAAAACACTCATATTTACTGCCTAATTTACAATTATTAGATGTTCGATGCTGTACCATACCCACATGCCAGGTCATATTTTTCATAAAAGGTCAACCCGGGGCTAACTAGGACAATTCTGGCGGGGCTAACTGCGACAGTCCCAGTTAGCCCCGGTGTGTCCCAGTTTGCCCCAGTTGTAATAGAGCATTGTGGCCCACTTAACCCCTGTGGGTACTGACATGTGACCTAAATATATGTTTGCGCAACTCAATTAACATTTGTTAGGCCTACTTTAGATTGTATGTATTGGGGATGGACACAATGTGGGTGTTACGTAGTATCAACACATCAGGCCTATAGTGCATCGGGGATCAGCTGTTATTTTCTGCATTATTTTGTTGCACTTTAAACATTTGTGTTTAAACGGCATATATATGTTTATTTATAGCTCACCCCCTTCAAACTATTTGGAATCATCACAGAATGCAGTATACCTTGTTTAATCTCTATAGATCCTAAATTGCTGAAATTTCAGGAGTGTCCCAGTTAGCCCCTGGCCTTGTCCTACTTAGCCCCGTATACGGGGCAAACTGGGACATAATTTTTTTTTTTTAATTCACCAAATCTGTATAGGTTTTAGTTGTCCTTGTGACAATAACAAATATCACACCTAGGTTGAATGATTGTTTTGAATCTCTAACTATATTATTGTCTGCCCCAGGGCGATAAAAGATAAAAGTGTCCCAGTTAGCCCCGGTCTCCCCTATAACTATTCATGTTGAAATATACGTTCTTTTTCATTCAAAAAGCATGTATTAAATTGCTCAACATCATGACATCTATTCAGTGGTAGACACATAAATACAAAATGGCACGTGATCGTAATAATATGTCCCAGTTAGCCCCGGTCTCCCTATAACTATTCATGTTGAAATATACGTTCTTTTTCATTGCAAAAGCATGTATTAAATTGCTCAACATCATGACATCTATTCAGTGGTAGACACATAAATACAAAATGGCACGTGATCGTAATAATATGGATTGATTTAGCACTTATTTTTCATTCATTTGAAGCTCAATTGCTAACGCAAATTGCTAACGCAATGTCCTGCTTCAAATGAAAATAATATTATTTCTAAAAAATAGACATCTCCCAAATGTTATTTTATTTAGTCTGAAATTTGCTTGAAACGTATATATTCTGACTTAGCAGCACAAGGGTTTAAAACAAAGGCGCGTGAGTATGCCCCCGCACCCCCCTCCCCCCTTACCGACAAAAAGGAAAGTACAAAAAGGTCCACTTTTTGCTCAAAACGACCCCCCACACAAAAATCCTGGCTACGGGCCTGTAATTGTGATGTAATATACTACATGTACTACAATTAATCAGATGAATATTACCAGAAATACATAATACTGTATTATGTATTTCTGATATTACCGGTATTCAAAATATACAACATGTGGCTCAAACATTTTAAATGTGAGAAATATGTGCTGTTGTAGCAATCTTGCACATGTTTTTCCAAAGAGCAGGTCACTTCTTTCCAGTGAACATGTTGCATACATGAAGAAACCTCTCACATGTCTGCAAAACATATATATTTCATTGTATGAATATAGAAGCATTTTTTCCTATAATCAAAGTAATTAAATATAATAATACACCTAAGACTAAATGTTTAGTTTTAAACAAAACTACATAAAATACAACATTAAGTACTAGTCCTATAGTTCCTTCATTTGAAATGACTGCAACAAATTTTATTCAACATTTTGTACCTCTCCCACAATGAAATTCCTGGAGTTGATTATTATTCAATGTTTAATTGCCTAGAAGATGCAAACTTACCAATTGATAATGCATGCAATCATTTACAAACTGTCATTTAACTTTTCATCCCCTTTTCAGGGAAATTAATCTTTTTTAGTGAATTTGATTTCATTTCCAATAACTGCTTCAACCTGCTAATAAAAAATATTAAAATCAATTTAAGTGATGATTAGTAGTGAAAGGGTTAATCGATTTGACTTACCGTTAATAAACAGTGAAACCTCATACAACAGTGTAGCACAGAACATATTCACTGCGATTCATGTCACTGCCTACTTTACATCTGCAATATAGAAACAAAAAATCTATAAAAAAAATCAATGCAGTGAACATGGTGAAACAACCCAAATAATATTATTTTTTCAACAATATTTCATTTTCTGTAACTAATATTTTTGTGATTATTAACACTTCTGAACTTCACAATATTAGAAGAATAATTGTGATTACATTTAGAAAATAGACATTTAATATGTCAATGCAAGTGGTGAATTATTTAAGATTACACATATTACAATGTACGATTGTGTACATATGCACAATATCAGTAACTTGGTTAATTACTTAAGATCTAATCTTCACATGTACAATTGGAAAAAATGGTTACCATTTAATGTGTTATATACAATTTCCAGTATCAAATGAGATGGGATTAGTTATAAAAAATATTAAATATTAAATACATATGTATTAACAAAATTATGGATGTATCCAGGATTTTCTTTTTTGCATGTGGCCCAATGTGAATTTGGTGGGCCTAGAGCCTTTTTGTGTCTCAAACATGCTTTTCTAGGTTAATATCTCAGCTGTCTGATAAACTGAGTTTGAAAAGTTGTGTAAAAACCTGTGATAGTGAAATGAAGTAATGATTCCTCCATTATTGAAATTGAATTCTAAAGATTATTCATGATATATTTGTCTGACATTTACTTTAGGTAAATGCTTTTGAAAAAAATCAGGTGGTGAAATGGCTAACTTACCATTATTATAAACTAGGATGGGGCTGTTCTAATTATTCTGTTAGGGTGCATTGATTGCACAAATGTACACATGTATAAAGGTCCATGAAAAAAAAAATACAGTATAATTGTTTTAGTTGTAAAGTAAACAGATATCAGTGGCGGATCCAGGATCTGGAGAAAAGGGGGGCACCTGGGGGGTTTGCCCCCTAAATTTTTTTTGGTAAATTTTAGTCAGCTTAGAGGGATTTTTAAAGTATTTAGCGAAATAGGGGAGCGCACGCGCCCGCTGTGCCCCCCCCCCCCCCCCCTGGATATGCCTACTGCATTTGGGCTTTGCAGGTAACTGTGCACAGTATAACATGTAGCCATATATGCATGCCTAACTCAGAACTCAGAACTCAGAACTCAGAATCATTTATTCGCCTCTTTTACAAGTACTATACAGTCTGATAGTTATACACAGATGATTAATGATGTAAAGGGCATGGAGACTTGCATTAAGATCAGTAATTTTGATCGCTATCATGCAAGCCACCAGATTTAATAAACATAACATGAACATACCAGAGTTGCATGGATCAAGCGCGCCACGTCGACGCCAGACACGCATCGAATAAATCACACCAGGTCGTACGCCGCCCCCCGGCCGACCCACAGAAAAAAATATCTGTAGGCTAGCCGGCGAAAACACGCACGAAGCCGGCAACACGATGCACGACCCGGCGCCAAGGTGGCGCACTCGAACCCCAGACTGCTGATATGGTATCGGAACATTTATATTTAAAAATATTATAATATGTGCAAAAAACTATATGAGACTCCACAACATCTCATATGTGGACACTTAAGTCCGCAAATGAGAGGTCGAGACAGAGCATATTCAATGATTCTGAAACTAGTTCACCCGACTCGTGACTAGGTAACCTTACATGACAAAATGTAATTATTTTATTTTAGAATGTCATCGACTACATATATAACAATTTTCAATAAAACATTGGGGCTGGTACATTTTAATAAAATATTTACGGGTATACAATACAAAACCTGAAAAACTATGAGTATGAAATTTGTCTCGAATTTCGTTTGGTAACTGATTTATTAAATTGGGAATATTATGAGAAATACATTTAGTAGCAAATACATGATTCACTTTTATTGGAGTCAGATCATCACACCGTCTAGTGTTATATCTGGATTGCCTGGTAAAATTCAAGTTTTGAAAATAATCCGGTAAACTCTTTATCAAATATTTGTAATAAAATTTTAACTGATTAAGTTTAAATATATCCTGTATTTTTAAAAGATTGAGTTTAATAAAAATTGGATCCGTATGTGCTAAATATTTACTTTGTGTTATAAATCTTACTGCTCTCTTTTGTAATTTCTCAATTCTTTCATTGTTATGTCCCCAAGTTAAAATGCCATAATGTACGTGTGGCAAGAATAATGAGCTATACAACTGTAGCAAAACATTTATGGGAAGTACATATTTCATTTTATTGATAATTCCGAGGGTTCTTGAAAGTTTACAGGATAGTTTCTCTATATGATCGTTCCAATTTAAATTTTCATCTAATCTAAATCCTAAAAAATCTATCACTTTTGTGTTACTGATAACAGTATTTTCGATCTGTATTTCCGGAATGGATACTTTACGTTGTACTTTATGGAATATACAAAATTTTGTCTTAGAAATATTTAAAGACAATTTATTGAGTTTTAACCATGTTATAATTTTTTCTAGCTCCATATTAATTATGTTAGCAGTTTCCTTGTTATTTGTGTTTATGGGTGCAAAAATTGTTGTATCATCGGCAAATAATATAAATTTAAAAAAGTTACTTGACTTAACAATATCATTTATATAAATTAGAAACAACAGCGGTCCTAAAATTGATCCCTGGGGAACACCTGTTTTTAAATCCAAAACCTGTGAATTGGTGTCATCAAAAACTACAAATTGTTTTCTATTTGACAGGTAGCTCTCAAGCAATTTTCCTGGACCATCAGAGACGCCATAAAATTTCAACTTTTTTATCAAGATGTTGTGATCTAAAGTGTCGAACGCTTTTGAGAGGTCCAGAAAAATTCCCAGAGGCACCTGTCCCTTGTCCATCATGTTTAGTAACTTATCAACTAATTCTAATGCGGCAAATTCGGTTGAGTGACGTTTACGAAACCCATATTGACTTCCATAGAAAAGTCCATTTGTTTCAAAATAAGCATACAATTGATTAAAAATAACTCTTTCTACAATCTTAGATGTCGATGGTAGTAGTGATATGGGTCGATAGTTTGTAAATAAAGTGTCATCTCCTGATTTGAAAATCGGAACTACTTTAGCTATTTTTAGCTGATTTGGAAATATGCCAATTTTTAAACATTGGTTTATTATAACAGTTAGGGGTTTTGAAATAATATCCACTATTGATTTAATTAGTATGTTGGAAATGCTATCATAACCTGAACTGCTTTTAGAATCTAGCTGGGTGATTATTTTATTTACTTCTTTTATTTCAACTGGTTGGAATTCAAATTTAGTATTAGGTCTTGATACCAAGTAATCGCTAAAGTGTCTATGTGGAACTTCTTCAATTTTTTCTGCAAGTTTTTGCCTATATTTGTGAAAAACGCATTAAATTTATCTGCTATATCTTTTTTATCCGAAATTTTCTTTTCTCCATGTTTAAAATAGACAGGTAATTTTGTGTTTTGCTTGTTTTTATGTAATATGTCATTAATTATTGACCATGTTTTCTTCACATTACCACTATAAATATTGAATATGTTTTGATAATGTCTTTTTTTGCCATTCTAATGCTACGTTTTAATATTTTATTGTATGTGTTTAAATTGGTGGAGAGGATATCATATTCGATTGTATTTGGATCACTTTTTCTCATCTTTTTGTATAATTCATTGCGAAATTTGATAGACTTCAATATACCATAACTAATCCAGCTATTTTTCTTATGTTTTCGGGAATTAAACTTTATATTTTTGCAAGGTAAAAATTTGTCTTTATTTTTTTCAATAATAGAAGACATAGTATCATAATTTATCTGAGGATCAGCTTCGGGATTTTGATCTATATTGCCTAAAATGTCTGCAGATATTAGCTCGGTTTTGAATTTTTCAATATTTTCGGGACTCTGGTTTGAAACTTTAATGTATTTTGGTTGTTTGATATAAGAATGGTTACCCTCTATGCTTATAAAATATGGTTGGTGATCTGAAAATTTATCTATTAATATACCTGATGATGCACGAGTAAGCTTTTCGGAATTTTTCCCTAAGAAATTATCAATAAGTGTGGCACTACGTCTCGATATCCTAGTGGGCAGTATTATATGTGGATGAAAACTATGAGAAAGTACAACATTAAAATAATCACTAACTATATTACGTTTTAATATGTCAAGTAAATTAATATTGAAGTCGCCTCCTATTATAACTTCAGCATTGAATGTATTTAATTTATCCAATACCTGACTAAATTGATTATTAAATGTACTATAATTATCTAGTGTATCTCTAGGGGGTCTATATATATTTCCTAGTATTATATTACTACTTGTATTTTCGCCCGAAACTTTAATAAATTGACCTTCCCAGATATCTGACTTTTCGTAAATCGGTAGATTTGAATAACTAAAACTATTATGTAAATATATCATCAGTCCACCTCGGGTACTAGACATTTTTCCTTGTGATATACATGTATAATCATCAAGTTTAAACAACGCTACATCATCATTTTGTGACAGCCAACTTTCTTGTATTATTATAGCACTAAATTGTAAGTTATCTTGTTTTAAATTTTCAACAAATAAAAATAACTCATCATATTTTGCATTAATACTAGCTATATTTGTACTTAACACTGTAAAATTTGTTTTATTTTTTTCTAAAAAAGTTTTTAAATTGGCAGTATCCATATACGGTGATGTATAATTTACTTTTATTTCGTTTTCAGTATCTTCAATTGAATCAAGTATAGTCACTAAAGAATTATCTTGGTTACCATCAAAAATATCAGTCATTAAATTATCATTTAGCGAAACAGCCATTTATATTTAGTGTATAATGAGGTTTTAAGACAACCATGTCAAGAAATGTATTCCATATAGGGTTTAAAAAACTATGCATATTGCATTCAAAGTAAAGTATTGTTAATGTGTACACAGATTGAACAAGCATTGGTAATATAATACAATAAGCAATAGTCACGAGAGGGGTGAACAGCTTCTGCACAAAAATGCGTCTGCGATTTGGGACACATTGTGTCACAAGCAACAAACTAATGTACATGTCATGGCCCACAATGAGTTGACCAGGACATGTACTCGTACTGACAGCTGCTGACCACTCACATGATTCCAAATCGTTAGATTTCCAATCATGCGTGCAGGCAAGCAGATGCCAATACAACAACGTATAAACAATCCATAACATAGAGATAAGTGCTATAAATGGCATGTTCATAGGTCAAGACTGTCTTGACCCTAGAGTATTTTAGCTTAGGTGATACGTGTTTGTGAACCGGAACGATAATTACAATACAATAACATTATGATTTGTAAAGCGCATATCAGTAATAGCAAGAATATATTAACCATGTATTCTTGGTAATAGAGATAATACAGAGCGAGTGTTCATGATATTTGATGTACAAATTACTAAAGTCATTTCAGTTTATCTCGAACGAGTTTAAGTGCCTCACCAAGTTTATTTTTTCCTGACCACTTCGTAGGATCCGCTGCAGCATCGTCATTTAAAGCAACACCAGCTCCCCAAAAACGCTCACGAATCCCAGCAATAACAATTCGTTTGTCACCCGTGTCAAGTAATGCTTTTTTGAAGTCTTCAGATTGATCGGATTTGGCTTCGATCAGTTCACACATAATATCAAAACATTGACCACTCCACTTGTCCTCAGAAAAATCTGACACTTTACGCCCCAACACACGGCACTGATACGGATCTGCTTGGTTTCTAACTTCTACGGCCGTCGCTGAATCACCAAATAATAGAGCTTTATGATGCTGTAGTCCCTGTTCAAGAGTTTTATAAATCGTATGATTCACTTTGAAGTTGGATTCGTGAAATGCTGAGAAAATTGAAGGTTTTCCCCACGTAATGACACAGTCTTCTTTTATCTTCACACACAATTTTGCTTGGTTTATATCTTCTGGTAGGGAGTTTAAAGTGTCAATAGTGTACAGCTTACCATCAACGTACAGTTTGTCAACACTGACCTTTGCTCTGTAACCCTTTTCTTTCGCGCGGTACATTGACTGCAATAACACACGTCGTTTCTCCTGGATTTCTTTTGGCCAGTCTTGGGTGATCAAAAACGGTTTCTTTAAGGCAGATTTTTTGGATAAAATCGTCTGTATATCCCCAAACCAGTGAAATTTGGCTATAATCGGTCTGTTACTCCCAGGCTGTTTTACTCCTTTGCGATGGCAGCGCACAATTTTTATATCATTATAGTCTGGAACTTCGATGTCTTCTAGCATAGATAAAACTAGTTTTTTAGAGTCATTTTCAGTTTCTTGTGTATTTTCTTGTATTCCAAAAAATAACAAATTATCTCTTCTTGTTTGACACTCCTGATATATTACACGTTCTTCTAAAGTTTTATTTTTTTGTTCAGCCATTTTTAGACGACATTCTAAATCAGTGCAATGCTCTTTCAGTTTGATTATCGAGACTGAATTAACACCAGTTGAAGCAAACGCTTGGGTCGCGGTATCGTGTGCATAATCTAGAGAGTGATTAATACTCAGCTCTAGCTCTTCAAATCTTTTGTTCAGCGAACTATACATGACTTGTGCCCAGTCAGGCGCGCCATTTGGCAATTCAACCGGTTTCTGTATTGTTATACATGGTGATTTGGTACGCTGACCATTCTCTGAAATTGGGCTGAAATCCATTTCTGTGTTTGGTCTTTTATCTCTTCTTGTCTCTTCAGAATCCGTCATTTTTCTATCAGCGTGAATCTTGAACCATTCATATACCAAATTGGTTTAAAATTAAAAATATTACCGATAAATTTCCTATCAAAAATCAAAAATTATCGTCCAGCCACTCTCACACGTGTTGCCTAGCACACCGCCATGACACCACCTAATATAGACTTATTTAAACAACTAGTAATTATATTAAAGACTATCTATAATCTGATAATGTCCATGGCCTATAGTAGACTCTAAGCCTATTTTATTATATTATGGCCTGTTGCATGAAAAGTGGTCATTTTGGACGAGAGATGTGTAATATCATGTTTGAGTGTATAATTTATGATGTTGTACATGATTCTGATGATCTGAAATCATATTCCACTGTCACTTAGTATGACGAGCACTTTTTACTATAATCACGCTTTTTGTTACACCCCCACAATTAGTAAAAATGGCATGTTATGAGTTAGCATCAGATTTTTTGCCACATTTACACAGCTTCATATTTTATTATGAACAACATTGAAATTATATTATTTACGTTTATTTCAAGAATAAAACATGCAGTTTATTTTGGTATGCAACATGAGTACTTTGTTTTGTAATTATATTCACATAAGGTTAGAACGTTCCAAGTGTGCTGTGTAATGTTTTCCAATAATTTAAGGCATAACGTAGATTTTGGATCCTGGTCCTCAATAAATGTTTGATTTGAAACAAATATAAAGTTGCAATAGACAGTAATTATACCTATAATTATGAAACAGGGCGATTTTTTTTCCAGAAACCATATCTACTTGAATTGTGCACTCCAATACCACTAATTTGAAAAATCAGTAATTTCGGTCACATCCGTCCCCCCTGCCAAATATTTTTTTAAGAAGGGTTTGAACTAAAATATGTATTATGGAAATAAATGTGCCATGTGAATGAGTAATAATATAGTATGTGTTGGTAAAGGGATGAAAGGTGTCTGTCACATCCGTCCCCCCCCCCTGTCACATCCGTCCCCCCATTACCCCAGATCACTTAAATGTGAACAGTTTTTCATTTCATATATGTCTAAATTGGTAAATTCTATTGTGTTAAATCTATTAAGTGCATATATTTATAAAAAAAATATTCCTGGCCATCTTGAAGTGCATGTTTTTATCAAAATTACACATTTTTTAATCATCCTCAAAAATATTTGACAAGTTTGGCGAAAGTAATAAAATCTTCCAATTTGCCAGGCTTAATAAATTTGTTGTCAAAATGTACTTAGCAGTAACAGCAACAAACATGTATACACAAACGTTACCAGATTACACGTATGCGAGTCAAATTAGTGCTTATTAATAAATACATGTTATGGAGGGGGGGGGGGGGACGGATGTGACACTCTATCAGTTTCAGATTTTAGTGTGCCTAAACCATTACACATCATATATTCTTTGATCATGATGATAAGAACATTCCTCCAACATATCCAGTGGGGTTGCTAATTAAAGACATCTTAAATATTCAACCTTTGACTGAAAATCAAGCATTACTCCCAGTATCTTGCAAACTATATAATTTCAAGCTGGCATACAACAAGCTTGCTATACAACAATTTTTGTCTCTTTTGTCAATGAAACAAACGCCGTATTTAAAGGCATTGATTATCAGATGATGATACATTTAAAATGTACAGCTTTGTCATTGCCTGTGTGATTTGTGCCATTATAAACTTCAAAACATTCGTCTCGTCATACAATATACCATGTAAATGTTTCCTCAGATCTTCAAATCAACCTCTAGTACTGGTACTAATATATAACTTAATAGATTAAAACGCAATATGTGCATTACATGTATAGGGTAATTGTTGTCTCCTGACCGATAACTAAGAGATATTATGATTTGTGTTTCTCTGTTGTCTTATTTTATTTCCTATTCATATGATAACATCTGAACATATTTAATATCAATAAATGAATATAAAAATACGTTGAATAATTGGATCATACTGAAATGAAGTTTATTTGAAGTACAAATAAATTTATAATAGCATGCATAATACCTGCTTCGTTGTTATTATATGTCAATAATTAGTATAATAATAATTTAGATATCACCTAAAATTGCCCAATAGGAGGGAAATAAAAAATGAAATATGTACCAGTAGTCTACTTTACCTCTGGTATTCTGAATACAAAAAAACACTGTGCAATGGAGGATGCTGACAGTAGAAGTAGGAAGTCACAGTTATATTTTATGTTGTATTGTTTTCTACTCCGCACTGAAAATATTTCTCGAGGGTACGGATGTGACAAAATGCATCTGAGCACTACAATTTAACCGAAAATGTTTTGACAAAATATTTACAAAGTATCTTTCCAAGTGCTGCGATATGCTTCGGATACTTTAAAAGAGCAACATAGCAGAATTGTTAAAATATAATATTTTTGCGCTTTCCAGAAGCTACATTTATGTATGTATCAAGGGAATTTACTGTGTAACTTGGTCCTATTAATATGAACTATTTAGGACAAGAGTTTAGCTCAGTTAAAAATAATATTATGTTCCCAACACACTATAAAATGATCTTTCACAGCTGGGACGAAAACATATGTAATTATTTACATAACTATACACAAAAAGCTGCATGCAAGGTATATTATAAATATAGTTAATCTTATCCATCAATCATTATTTAGAGGTAGCTGACATTTATACTTAACTATGATTCCACATACACGTCATGTCAGCAATGTCAGGCAATAACCTGATATTATGAAATGGCCGGTCGTTCATTTGATTTTATGTTATTTTGTCATTTATTTATCTTGTAAAAAAAGGCAAAATAGCTGGACCTTGTTTCAAAAATGTAAGGCCTCACACAAGAATAATCCATGACAAATTTCGTGAAAAAATCTAAGATGGCTCACTAAGCTATTGTGCCAGCACAGACCCATGACCAGCTTCTTGAAAATTGGGTTTATTTTACTACATGTTTGAATTGTTTGGAGTAAGGGTCTGCATTTTTATTGACCTGGTTTATCTTCTTATCTTGGAAATATGGCATTATAGCTAAGACATTTGTCTAGAATAAAATTACTGTTGTATTTAAGGATATCACATGTCCAATTTCAGAGGTCTATAGATGTAAAATTCAAAATGGCTGACTGTTGGCATTTTTTTGCACATGCATCAAAAACCCTAGAAGTACTAGTATCAGTATTGAATGAGCGGTTTTGTGAAATTAATATAAACTGTTTATACACAACGTTTTTTAGCATGTTGTTACTCATGACAAAATGTGGAAATATTACATCAAAAATTGCCAGCTGGTGGCGAGAGACGGATGCTTTAGAGTTTGTTTTCTAGTTTTATTATAAAATGTCACGTCCGTCCCCCCACGATTTCAGAAATCAAACATGTTTATTGGACTATTGATCAGGAGTTCTCAGTTCAATTAATATTATTACGTGAAATAATCACATTGTTAGTCCCCTGATTAAGAGCAAAGGTTCATAATATTGTTTCTCTTGAATATAATGATTATTAAAAAAATAGATAATTTTGCTGCCAAATTGATATGTCATCCACACCTTACTTTGGCAGCATAATTATGTTCACAGGACTTTCAGTAATAATTGTGTGATTTTTCTCAATTGAAATGTTGCCTGTTGATGAAAAAAATGTTTGTAGTTGGTCTGGGATAACTACAAAAACAATTTTTGTGTGTTGTAATTGCAATTGTGGCACATCCGTCCCCCTCCTATCATCAGTCGACAAATCATTTTTTCCAAAGATTCTGCTGTGACAAATGACTTTTTAAGTCTAGTCCCATAAAATATACACGTTGGCCCTTCATCTCTGAAATTTTGATGGATTTTTGAATAATTTTTTTTTTGAGTTGTGATGCTAACCAATTTGACCACTTCTCGTGCAACAGGCCACATATTAATTTGGTAGGGCAGGCCTATAGCTTACCAGGCCCTAGCCTATGACTTGAAGTCTAAGTCCGCGAGATTGCAGGGTTTCCACAGGGGGCCGGGGGAAGGAGTCGGTTCAGACGCCCCCCCCCCCCAGGACGTGCAGGGGGGAGGGTCAGAGGGGTCCTGCCCCCCCCCCATTGAGCTTCAGATTTTCAACAAATTCTGTGGATTTCTGGGGGCGAGCCCCCGGACCCCCGTATTTTTCTAAATGTTGTACCTCTTAAACCCCCCTCTATATCGGAAAGCTGCGGACGTCGCTGCCCCCCCCCCCCCCAGCGTTCGAAATAAGGCCCTTCCGGTTGTCCGGAACAACCAAAATTTGTGGCGGACAATCAATAGTTACCATGAGGTTGTCCGCTCGGACAACCAACTTTTGTGAAGGGTATTTTCACATTACATTATTATTTAAAGGCATTTATAAGTCAAGTGACTGTCAGGGTTGAAAATTGTGATTACAGTGGTGAGCTTCCACTTGAACTTACACTTGAAAATATGACCTGATTGTCCGATGGACAACCTCATTTTTAACCCTTATTTCGAAAGTGTTAGAAAATATATAGTGACCTATTCCCTATTTTGTTCTAATTTCAGTCAATTTAAAATAGGGGAGTCTAGGCCATTCTATACAAATCTGTAGATTTTTGTCTCAGGCTGTCACTGTGTGAGTGTGTCTGTGGAATCACCTTCCTCCCCACCCTTTTGGAGCCCTCTCACACTCAAAACATTCCTGGCGGAAATCCTGAATGGTCGTAGACATACATAGTCATAGAATAGACACTCTCTGTTAGTTTAGGCCTAACACTCAAATAATAGGCCCTTAGCCTAGGGGGTCTATTAGTATTAGTGTTAGAAAATCATTTGAAATAGCACAGCCACAGGCCACAGTGTAGGTTAGAGTTGATCCGAAATCACGTGAATGGGAAATAGCACACAACATGACAAGGTGAGTAGATTTCGGTCGGCGATAACATTTTTGGCCGAAATTGTCACCTTCCACGAATGTTATCAACTCTTAGTGAATGTAATAATGCACCACCCAGGTAAATTGCTAAGACCGCCGGTTACCCGTTTTTATAACAGAAGTCACTGAACAGCAACAACAATCTGTCACAACATCGGCCTCTGACCAAAAGTACGACATTACAGAATCTTAAGGCGATAATAATTATACTTTTGTCCTGTTGAACTAGCCCATTCTGGAAATATGACCGAAGATTTCTGTTCTCCATTGTTCCATTGAACAAGTTGTATTATTTCTAAGACGGCCTAATTATATTGACAGAGAAATTATATCATTTGTAACGTTAGCGTTAAAATCCGTGGCACATTTGCAAGCCGTTTCATGACGTC
Organism: Flabesymbios commensalis; assembly: GCA_964017125.1. Lineage (NCBI taxonomy): Eukaryota > Metazoa > Annelida > Polychaeta > Terebellida > Flabelligeridae > Flabesymbios > Flabesymbios commensalis. The sequence continues at coordinate 6,506,091 of OZ024917.1, forward strand.
GTCTTGCCGACGACACTCGGAATAAATTGCCGATTTCGCAAACCGGTTTATACCATTGAAATAGAAGCGTTCATCACACGCTGCGGACTGACTGTTCATTGATTGTAGCATGCTATGTTACAACCCTTACAGCGCGGGGACCGACTTTAGTCGTCAGAATCTGACGTCTACAGACGTCAGATTCTGACGACTAAAGTCGATCCCCGTACTGCAAGAATCACAATATTTTTAATGGCCGTAGACCCATAAAATAAGTATTGAAATGAATCAGAAAGAGCTAACTAAGACATTAATGATGATCTCAAAATTAAAAAAACCTTTGATTTCCATGGGTTATACAAAAATAATTTAGCGCTCTAAGGGTTAAAGTAACTTATTGTCACTTATTTAATGTGTTTTTTCAGGTTGTAGGGTGGTGAAGGTCTACAGAAACATAGCTCGTGGATGTTTGGCAAAGGTTGAGATATGCGAAGGAGCGTGTGAACCTCAAAATGAAAAAAACCCCTTTGATTTCCATGGGTTATACAAAAATAATTCAGCGCTCTGAGGGTTAAAGTAACTTGTTTTCACTTATTTAATGTGTTTTTTCAGGTTGTAGGGTGGTGAAGGTCTACAGAAACATAGCTCCTGGATGTTTGGCAAAGGTTGAGATATGCGAAGGAGCGTGTGAACCAATTTATCATACTGGTTATGCGGAGGAGCGATGCTGTAAAGCAGAGAGCATGGTAATGCCGAAGGAGTATTTCTGCAAAAATGGTAAGAGCTCGCTGGTAACACTCGACCCATGTGTTGTATAATGTTGAGGTGAACGTCTACGATGCTATACCAACAATAACGATTTGGTATTGCGGGGTATTACAAGATCCGGATTACGTTCCAGATCACATGGGTTGGTGGCATAGTAGCCCTGTATAGAATACGATCATATACACATATGTACAATCATTCGGGTACTTACTTACATTTCTATCCATCTAGTAATATGAAATTTACACCTCAAGTTCAATACTTTTAAAATTATCTTTTTTTTTAAATATCGAAGATTCACATATGTAAATACATCTGCGAACGACCTTATGTTGATGAATTTTGCAATTTTTTTTGAAATGAATTTATTTTAAAAAATACCGTCAAGAATAAACCAGATGTGCTTGTTTGCTACATATATTTATTGACATAAATAAAAGTAATTACAAATTTATTTGCAACACATGACATATTTACAGAAAAAAAGGTTGCATGTAATTTTATTTCCACCATAGCGGTTCTAAGCTTTTTTTAATTTGTACACTTCATCCATTTGATAAAATCAGATCATTTGAATTCACCGTCAGATGAGAATTGCTGTAGCAATTTTTATCTCATAAAATAAAGTTTAATATTTTTTTTGTGTTCGCAGGTGGCTCTGTTATGTACAGTGTACCTGGGACGTGTTGGTGCAAATAAGATACAACAAAAAAATGCCTTATTCGACGTAACCAGACGTGATGCAAGAAGACTACAACACTTGACGATTTACAGACCATATCAAATTATATTGCCAATACGCATATCATACAAACAGTTAAATTAACTACAGCTCAGTGAAACGTTTATTGTATTTGAAATAATTTATTTTTTGAAAATAAAGATACTGCAGACCACATGTCAACTTATAATGGTATACTTGTTGATATTTTGCTTGTCTGTCTGTCTGCTGTCCATCTGTCTGTCTTTCCCTCGTATTACTTAAAACGTAATATGCATCAAGCTGTTATCAAAGGTGTGTTTTACCCTCAGACATAGAGGAGGGATGGACTGTCAACTGGCGTGAGATCGTTGTGAACTTACAGCGCACATGTGCGGCTAGGAAAAGGGATAACTGATGTCCAGTCCACCTTTCCTGCTATCTATTTATGTTTTAATCGGCTCGAGAGGTGAGTAATTTGGGCTTTTTTGCCACTATAACTTAACTTACTGAACCAACTAATTGTTCATATCAATGTATTTTTTTATGTTTATGCTAAATATATACATTAAAACAATGACAATTGAGGTTTACAATTAAAATTTGATGCCAAAGTGAAGCTGTTTCAAACTTGACTGTACTGTGACTGACCTGACCACTGCTGACTGTCACTGCCTACAACTTCGCTCTTATTGTTGTAATATTTGAATAATTTTAATAATGAATCAGAAGAAACTATTATAATTAATTCATTTATCGAATACATTATTGACGATTTAAAATATATTAATGTTAATCTTTAATTTTACTGTGATTGAAATTGTGATCAATACAATGTTAACATATCCATGAACAATGACCAAAAAGCACATGGTTGACAGATAACAGCAAAAGTGAACAATCCCTTCTCTCGCCAATTCTCCTGGACGGAATCTCTCACACATCAATCAGTGTCATGAGATTTGAAGTTGGCTGTCCATCGCTGTATGTCTATGGTTTTACCAGAGGAATGTTTTGGATCAATTATATTGTGGGCCTTAACCAGGTTACGATCCAGACCCGTGATCCGGAATATGATCCGTGATCCGATCCGCATCACACGGATTTGCATGAATCTTTTACCAGAGGTGTGTTCCGGGCCAATGTGCCATCAATTACATCAGCTAGTATTACTCAATATTTGTCAATCTTAGATTTGATTCGAGATTTGAAAGCGTAGACAGCGTTAGAAAAACTGGTAAATCCTTGAAATGTCAGTGATATTCCTGTTACCTTTACGCTCCATGTAATATTAAGTTCATTTTGTACCCCTCTCTTTGGAGCACACATGGTGCAGTTCGGCTATTCTATTTTAAACAGATAAAGTGTGATAATAGCCCACTAGGAAAGTAAGCATTTACCGCCTTTTGGCTTTGCACGTCGGTATTTCATAGTAAGTGGTCATCATATACTTATAATTTTCTACTCGCGACAGCGACCTATTTTAAAGTGGTTACGTCTGCAACGCTTGGATTGGCGTGAGTTAGCAACATCCTCTAAACTCTGGTGCATTATCGTGATGGATTAAACCTTGAAGCACTGAATTATAATTTGTATAAAACATCGCAACCAAAGGGGTTTTTCACTTTGAAATCATCATAAATGTCTTACTTAGCTTCTTCCGATTCATTTGAATACCTAGGTTAGGGGTCTACAGCCACTAGAAATATTTCTACTCTTACAGTGCGGAGATCGACTTTAGTCGTCAGATTCTTACGTCTACAGACGTCAGATTCTGACGACTAAAGTCTATCCCCGCTGGTTAAACATTTTAAAAAATCAATATATTTTATTCAAATTGTGTCATGTGGTGAAGACACGCGGCAAGCGGTGGCGCACCCAGAAGGGAGGGAGGGGTCCTGACCCTTTTGGAAACTAAATTACCTAAAACTCGCTTGTTTGAAACATTTTTTTGTATGGTACCCCCAATCCCCGTATATTAGTTGAAAAAAGTATTTTTAGCCTAACTGAAAAAATGGACCCCTTTCCCTACGTTCTTGATCCGCCCCTTGATGAGGTAGGTTAAAGGGTTAAATCAATCGTCAACCCTCCACAATCCATACGATACTATTTGGCTTTGCACCACAGAAACTCTACTTTTCCCCCACCCCCTCGTCACCACGACTAAAGAATTAAACATCCCCAAATTGGTCATATGCTGTACATAATATAGCCTACATATATCTACATCGCGTCACCAGCATAATTCATGATAAAGATAAATATTATCAGAAAAAGATAATATAATATATACATTTCTGCTATTCTACATTTCTGCCATTATGTAAAGATAACCTAATTCTCGCACTTATGATGTTGGCTTTCACTATGAGACGTATGGTGAGATCAGCCCATCTTGCACTCTCTTCTATACGCTTCACTGTTCAGTTAGATTTTGCTGTTTCAGAGAGATATTCGTACGCAAAAATACATACTGCATCGTTGGGTACGGTGCGATGGGCTGATCTCAGCACTCGTCACCACATCAAACCCTCGCCCAAAGGCTCGTAATTGATGTGGTGACTTGTGCTAAGATGAGCCCATCTCGCTTTCCCAACAATGCCTTATGCAAATAATATTTTCCAAATGTTTTAATTTTCTCTATCTTGAGATAATCGGGTATTATCAAACAGTGTTGATGCCATAGCTTTAATACCAATGTATTCTGTGTATTTAACCTTCCTGTTCATGAGTTTAAATCTCCATATATAATTATATTGCAATAATGAGCCTCTACTAAATCTTAAATTTATTTTTCCAACACTATACCACCATCTGAACACTCTTTCTTATCGTATCGTAGCAGAGTCATGTGAGGATGTATGTAGCAATGAGCAAAATATTACAGTTAAACATTATTATTATGTACCATAAATATGAATGTATTTGGGAGGGGTGATTTAATTGGTGTGAAGTATTTTGCGAGTTTCTGTTTTATAAAACATAATACACCAACAGAACACCTTCCTTACCAACACCATACTGTGACAAGTTTAAAGCTAGTGATACATAGCATGTGTAATCTGGCAAAAATGTGTTATCAAATTGTTCTGTAAAGTTTCATATAGTCAAACAAAAGAAAATGATCCCAGATAATTTTTATAAATCAGTATCATCAAGCTTAGAAGAAAAACCTCAGTGTGCCAAGTCAGGATAGCACAGTGATTCGTAATTGAAGAATTATTAACTGGGAAGACTGGCAGAAGCTTTTCTCTCATTCCCTTTCAGCGAAGTTGGAGCTAACACAAGTTGTTTTCTTCGTTCGTAACTGCATCATATTTATACATGTTACGTTTGCCTTCTGCGTTTGCTATAACGAGTTTATTGTGTGTTAGTGATGCATGATATCCTGAGTCTCTAGCTATCTTCAGTTTATCTTTGAGGTACCGATCATATTCGTTTTTTACATTTTTTATTAGCATATTGCATATTAGCTTTTAAAAATGTTGAAGATAAATCTTGACATTCATCAGCAAGAATTTAAAGATAGTTGACCACCATTCTGTCAAGTCTGAATAATTTTCACTCACTTGAAGTTGTAAATCGCGTCAGCGAGACACAATTTCAAGTGGGTGAAAATTCCAATTGGATAATGTGGAGGTTAAAGGGTTAAGCTGGAATCGACTCTCTATTACATCCTTTGTGTAATCTTCCACACTAAATATACATGCACGTTTTTTTTGCCTGGCCAACTGGAAGATGATTTGTCACTCTTTATGGAAGGGAAATTGCACAATGACCCCCCTTTTTTCTCGTATTTTCCAGTCGAAACTCTGTCATAACTGTGTGAAGTCGTGTCACAGACAAGTAAAATGCGCACATCAGTCATACGTACAGGCCATATTATTGGCATAATTTCAGGCAATTACAATGTGTACTAATTTACAAATATTGTCTACCTCACTTTTTCGTGTAATACTACAGAAGTTGTTTCTCGATATAGTGATGTTTAGACAGGAAATATCAGGGTAAGCCAATTTGTTCCCCCTTCTGAAAAAGGAGTTCCACGAAATATATTTTCTTAGATTTTGTGTATGTTATAGAAGAGTATGTAAGCTTTCATTTGGTATATCGCTCATTACATTTTCAATTTGTTTTGTGTGGGGCTCGATTTGATCACAAATCATCTGGACTATTAACAGAGATCCCCAATGTAGATACATCCACCCCAGGATTTCTCATGCCATGGTTCGTGCTCATAGAAAATCAGGTCAGAGGTTCCAGAGTGACTGTATGCTCGGATTGTTGAGGTATGTAGAGGTTTTCCTTATTACATAAGATGCACTGAAATGGTGGACTATCGTGTAAGGAGGACTCCTTATTGGCGAGGGTTTTTTTTTGGAAACGTACATGACACCTTTTTTTCTGAAACATATTGTGGAAGAATTGGCTGTTCAGCATAAAATACTCCTGCACATTGACACAAAAATTTCAGACTTCGCTCAGAGAGAGGATATCGACTGACTGCCATGGCCGACTTGATCTGTCCGAGCTGGATTATATGCATCGTTGGGAAGGCGGGATGGGCTCATTTCAGCCACAGTCACCACATCAAAGGGGAGGGCTTCACGTGGTGACAAGTGCTGAAATGAGCCCACTTTGCCGTACCTGCTATGCAGTAGGTATTTATCGTACGAATATTTATCTGAAACGGCAAAATTAAATTGAGCGGTGAAGCGTATAGGAGAGGGTGCGAGATGGGCTGATCTCAACAGCACAAGTGCGAACACACATTGGAGCGTGCTGGGATGTTTTTCGATGTCCTTGATCCTGCAGTTCGTGAGAGAGAGCCAAAAGCAACATCTCTGGATAAACTCTCAGCTGCTTTGGTCCTGGAGAGGAGCAAAATGAATCAGATAACCATCAATAGGGTGGTGGGTCAGTGCCTCGTCGAGGCTGTACTTGAGACACTCAATACTAAATAAATTTTGTGGATGACCATTCAAATGCAAAATAAGTTGCATGAATTTAAACAAGTATTTGTAGATCTTAGGTGTTGTTGTTTTCAATGCCTGAAATGGCTAAATTAGGCTACAGTTGTCTCACCCTTTACGGATGTGCATACAAATATTAGTTTATATCATAACAGTAGACGGCATATTACGAGGATTGATACATTTATTTAAATTATGAAAAATAGTTGCTTTCTTTTAAATATAGCAAATGTGACAATTGTCAATATTCCATCAACATAATCAAGAGTGCATAGTGAACACTTCGATAATAAATCTAACCTTGGGAATAATAATTCACAACCCAGATATTGTCTTGCGAATTATCCATGTGCTAATGGCCTGCCATATAAACCACCTTATATGAGTATTAAACCAGAAAAGAGATAGTTCATAGATTAAATTATCTGGGGCTGGCCTGCCCTACAAGCCATCCAATAAAAATATTAACCAAAGAAAGAAATGAGTTTTATTAAAAATAATAATATTTATATTACTATTATTAAAACCAATACATACAATATATATCATATAAATATAAGTACATAAATTCTATACTATTGTTTCGCCACTAATCCATATGACAAAATAGATAATTATGACAATTGTTTTACTTAATTGTGGTTACAATAATATATAATAATGGCGATTTTTCGTGAAAGCGCTTGCACATCTTTCACCTGAACAACAGTCTACAATGTGAACGTGAACAGCTCAAACAAAAAATAAATCAAAGTCGGTATTTAATTTTAAAAAATTCAGCTTTCAATACAAAAAACTCTTAAATGTAATACATTCAAGATAATAAAAAAAACAGATAGTGTTTCTGTTTATAAAGTAATTCAATCTCTAGCAGAAGAAAATTAAAGAGATTACGCAATTTTTTTCTTAACTCTTTTACGGAGCGTTTTGTGTTTTTCGTTTGTGCACGAAGCCTGACTATTTGCATCACGTATCGGTGGAAGAACAGGTGTGCTTGAAAATGTGTGTCCATAACCTGAACAATCTGAGTCATTGTCTTCTGGCAGTTGTAATGTGACCTCACTGGATGCAGAATCATCCGACTCTGAAGACGAATCACGTTGGTTACTATCACAGTAGGTGTGTTCTCGGAGGTGTGGTCGTAGAGTTGACAATGGTGGTAATCTGTGCGGTCGATCTCTAACTTCAGTGCGTTCCCTTGTAGATTCCCGTGTCAGCGTTACACTTAAACTTCTGGCAGATTTGCTCTCTTTTCTAATATTTAGTTCAGAATTGGGTTGTGTATTCTCGAACTTGTCTTCACCTCTCTGAACTCCTTTCTTTAATTGGTCTTCTAGTTTTACTATCAACTCATCTTTCTGCTGAGCTATTCCAATGTGTTCCAAGGCTTTTGTGCACAAGTCTATAAATTGATTTGCTGTTCCTACAAGCACAGCTTCATATTCGTGCAGTCGACCTTGTATGTGTTTCAACAATGTATTAACATTATAAATCTCCGTAGTATTATTTCTATGTTCCATGCACCAAGTAACACTTTGACACATCCCACCCAGCTCTTCCAGCTGTACTTTTAACTTATTTATAGCTTCATTTCTATGTATCACTCTGTTATCAGCTGAAAAAAATTGACATTTAGCTCAATTAGTATCGATTTATCGCACAAAAATAAAAACTGACCAATGTCTTTAAACTCACAAACAAATAACACTCATATTGTCCGATGTAATGCATATTGTAAACACACATATTATATGTTATACGTATAAATTAAAAAAATGCTAGGAACTGACAGTCAAGTACTAGTTCCATATTTTCTTAATATGTTTACTGTCGTTCTGTGACTACCTTATGTCTCTTTTATTAGTAAGTTTGTTATCAGCGATTACACGAGCTTAAAAAAAATATTTCAGATTTAGCTCAATTGGCATCGGTTTCTCGCAAAAGTTACAAGCTGACTCTATCAACATCATAATTTGTATACTTTATTGTCAGACTGCATAATATCATTTTCAGATTATATCAATTCAATGTTAGATTGTATCAATTCAATATCAGATTGTATCAATTCAATGTCACATGTTATCCATTCATTATCGGTTTGTATCAATTCAATGTCAGATTTTACTAATTCAATGTCAGATCGTATCAATTAAATGTCAGATTGTATCAATTCAATATCTGATTTTATCAATTCAATGTTACCAGAGATGAACAATCTCTGATGTTAGATTATATCAATTCAATATCAGAAGACATTGCAGCGTACTTTTAATTGCCATTTCAGACTTTTAATTGCACTTTTAATTGCCATTTCCAATCATGGCCTAGTTAATACCACGTACTGGGTGTTACAATGAAACAAAAACGATCCTGACCTGATACAGAACGTCGGTTGGCTCAGCAGCTGTGAAATAATGCATAAGGCCCCACCAAGTCGCATAACAAAGGCGACTGGAATGGTCCTCAACGGCCCTGAATGGCCAATACAAATAAAAAATTCCGGGAGCAACAACCGTCCTGGTATGTGGTAATACCCCCAATAAGATCATTATTATATGATAATCATGATAATGGGGATAAAATGGAGACAGGTGATTGTGATTGTTCCATATAATAAAATGTAACGTAGTAACAATACTAATAACAAATACTAATTATTTGTGCCATTCACACAGGACATGACACTCAAAAGTGCACAGGTTGGACATCCGTTTTAAGAAGCATAGCGGAAAGCTTTCTCCCATCAACTCATTCACTAGAGGTTGCGGTAATCATGGCAAATATCGATGATACGCCATATAGGCTTATCTTAAATATTGGTTTTATTGGGTTGATGATCGTCTGGTTGAGACAAGCTATCTTCAGCATGTTTTACTTTTTTCTTTTTTTTAAACAACCACATACATAATTGAAAGAAATATTGCTTGATGTGGCTATAGAATTAAATAATATTTCACGCTCATTGTTCATAGCATTGCAGTGAAGAAGTTTTTTGTCAACAATTTTGCTTAATTCACATATTGTGCATATTCGCTGATTCATTGGAAATTGTGGATCATTGTATCGTGCTCTCTCTATTTTTAAGTCATGTGAGCTCATTCGATACTTTGTCATAGCTGTCATGAAGAGGTTCTCCTTTATGTTTAAGATATATGGTACTAGTTTACTGATGAATATTTAATACGTTTCTGCATTATCAATCGAACTCGTTCTGTGTCACCAAAACTCACCATATATTGCAGGAGTGGACGTTCTAACACCCAGAGTTGATTTAATAAATTTAAAATATTTTTTTTTCTGGATCATTAATATTATCGCATGCATACCATCACATAAATCACTTCCATACTGCATTTATCATGATAATGGGGAGTATTTGACAATCAAAAACCGTGAGCGCAATAGTAGGTGTATCAATTCAATATCAGATTGCATCAAACTATTGCCCATGCTTAATGCAATTGTAGGTAGTATCGATTTACTTTATTTCTAGTTATGGTTGGTTCTTTCCCCTCTACATTTGACCACTACATGATTGGAGCTCTATTTAGACTTGTGGGACACGATAACAAAACCAAAACTTACCTTTTTCTTGTAAATAATCGGCAACATGTTTATGACCACACTCGTTCAATACTTCAATAAATTTATCAAAAAATCCAGGTCCGCGCGAAGGTAGGATCTCCAGTAATTTAAAAATTTTCTCATGGTTGGCTGGGATTACCTTAAAAAAATATGAGTGTTTGTAGTAGTGTTTGCAGAAAAAATAGTGATTTCACAAAAAAGTAAACTTTAATCAAACCAGTCAAAGCAATTTCCTAAAATTACCAATGTAGAGTATGTAGGCTATTTACCCCCACAACTTAGCCCTTACAGCGCGGGGACCTACATTAGACGTCAGCATCTGAGCGTTGGACAGGTTAAACAGGTCGTGGGATGTATTTGCTTTAGTAAAATTAATCAAATGCCTTTTCGGTGGTTGTGGACTAGTCCGGTAGCACAGAGCATGATTTTCCCCGAACCCTGCATTGTTTGTTATAAAGCATTTCTTTACATAGATTGAAAGTCCATATCTTCCCGTTCCAAAATTCGATGTGTGTAAACATAATCGCTGTTTGGCTTTTTCAAGATGGCCGCCATCATTCAAGGTCAAAGTCAAATAGGTGAAAATATGACTTTCCGACAAATAAAGCCAGTTAGTAGTGTAATACCTCGTTTCTGTGTGATTTTCACTGGATAATTGATTTCTAATACTATTTAGATGATTCAAGGTCATTTTCAAGGTCATTTTCAAGATCAAAAGGTCAATTTTAAGGTCATATGAGTAAAAATATGATTTTTCAACAAATAAAGCAAATTGTGACAAGTGTAATACCTCTTTTCCGTGTAATTTTGACTGGAAAATTCATTTATAATATTATTTTGATGATTTAAGGTCATTGTCAAGGTCAAAAGGTCAATTTGAAGGTCAAAATGGCGAAAAAATGATTTTTTTTAGCAGATACTAGTAGGAACAATTGTAATACGTCATTTGTATGTGATTTTAACTGAAGAATATGACATTTTCAAGGTCAAAATTTTGACTGGAGACTACATTTATATGGTTATTTCGGTGATTCTTCAAGGTCATCTTCAAGAAAAAAAAGTAGAAAATACGCTGTTTCAAAATGACCGCCGTCACCAAAAACTCGAAAATCATGGTCAATATAGGGGCCTACATGTATATCGTATTTCGATGATCGTAGTGGGATTGATAACCAAAATCAAAGAATTTGACACAGATATCATTTTCGACAGAATAGAAGAAAATTCATGATTTTGATGTCTACGATACAGTTTTCAGCTATGCCCGACATAGTGGTGTGGCAAAAAAGTACTTCAGACATTTCATTTAATATGCCCGTTAACTTAAGGTCAACCAACATATTGTTTTAATTTTCAACAGAATAGAAGCAGATTCATGGTTTTATGTCTACTATAGGGTTTTCAGATATGCTCAACACGGTGATGTTGCAAAAATACCTGAGATATTGCATTGTGGGTAAAATCCAAGATGCCCGTCATTTTCCCATATCAAAAAATAAATTAGCATAGTTTTTCGACAGAATATATAGATTGATGCTTTTGGTGTCTACCATGGTGTTTTCAGGTATACCATACAGTGGTGCGGCAAAAATTGTTTAGATACTGCATTGTGAGTACAATCCAAGATGGCTATTTTCAAATTTCAAACAGTAACTTGATTTCATTCTCGACATAATGGAAACTTTTGTGATTTTGTGTCAACCATAGGTTTTCATATCCAATCAAAGCGATCTATCTTGGGTTTCGGCAAGGTAGCATATAGCGCTGGCCGGCCTACGGCGCTGAATTGTATACAGCAGTTGTCCTGCCACGGAAATTAACGGTGCCCAGTTCGAGGTTAAATCGCAATTCGCCGTCTTACCTGCAATGTATACGTCTTCACTACCATATTTGAGGCATATATATGAAGATTTTTGATTGTTAGAAAGGGAAAGTATGTTTATTTTCAATGTATTTATCCGAAACTGCAACACTTGAGGCCACCAAGTTTTCTCGTTTGGAGTGGGGTGGAAACGCGAGATTTTGTGAGGAGACGTCATCGCACGTGGTATCTGCCGTTTTTCCTGTGCAACGTCAAGTTTAAGCATGCGCCTTCAGCGGACGAATTCTCCTCATGTCGCACTGGCAAAGATTGATGCAAACTATATCGCCGTGAATTGTAGTTGTATTTTATCTAAAATTGGTATCAAAGCCACTTTGATACTAGATTCACGGCTCTGTGGCTCGCTGCGCTCGCCCAGAGACGTTGTTTACTCGTCTAGGTAGCATAGTAAAAAAATAGAGATGGTTCACTGATTCATCAGTTCGGGGGAGGGGCAAGCTTAGGCACTGATATCTTTGTTTGGGTTTGCAAATAATACTCACCAGGCGGAGATGGTAGGAATTGACCAACCACAGGCAAGGATATGGTTATAATTGTCAGATGAGCCAAACCGCTGACAGCGGTGATTATTGGCGGGAAGCTAATAATCTCAGCAGTGTCTGCGATCGAGCGAGCTGCACTGTGCTAGGAGTGAACATAGATGGTACATGTGGTAAAACTGAGACAAGCAAAAAAGTTGTCAGAGAGCGATGACCTGCAGAAGAAATGTGTATACCGATGATTTTGTTGCCTTCCTTAGGTCTTGCAGGTACGCCTGACATGATGGTAATCATTAGCAAATAATATTAGATATCATCGAAATGATGCCGGCCATAAGGTAAACAAAATGGCCGCCTCAGTGCCATGACCTAACAAGATATCTATCTCACCATGATTACGGCGGATATGCTCGAAGATCTCTTCAAAATTGTATAATGTTAGATGAAAACATTCTACGGAGTTCTGGTGATATGCATCATAATTCACTGACCCCTTTTTTATGTTAACAACAATGATACGACTGTTGATCAAGAAATAAATCTTATCCACCCTATCATAATGATCAATTAATATTTTAAAAATTTTAGATAAATTTTAAATCCTTAGTATAAATATCCCGTATATAAATTCAAAATTATATGCTTGTTATTTTAGATAGATTCGAGAGACAAAACTGTGAATTCAGCTCGATCAGTCTACAGGAGACTTAGCTGTAAAAGATGATTCTAGCTGATGTTTCTTGGCTTTGACCTTAGGAATGATCTAGAATCACCAAAACAATACCATAAAATGATTTTCCATTAAAAATCATATCAAAATTTGTATTTGTTGAAAACAGTCTTTTTGTATTTTGACCTTGGGGGTATTACATTTGACCATGAAATTGACGTTATGATCTTACAGATGACCTTGAATCACTAAATGAATAAAATAAACATATTTTACAGTCAAAATCAAATCAAAAGGAGGTAGGTCTATCACACCTGTTCCTTTTTTGCTTTGCTAAAAATATAATTTTTTCGCAAATTTGACCTTCAAATTTACCTTTTGACATTGAAAATGACCTTGAATCATCAAAATAATATCAGAAATGAATTTTCCAGTCGAAATAAACGTACTCTCCAATTCAAATTAACATCAAAAAGATGTATTGCACTTGTTCCTACTTGTATTTGCACAAATGTTACCTTCAAATTGACCTTTTGACCTTGAAAATAACCTTGAATCATCAAAAGAATACCAGAAACGTATTCCACAGTCAAAATCACATAAAAATTATGTATTACGCGTGTTCTTATGTGTATTTGTTAAAAAGCATACTTTCGCATATTTGACCTCCAAATTGACCTTAGACCTTGACTATGACCGTGAATCATCAAAATAATAACAAACATATTTCCTGTCAAAATCACTCCAAAAAGAGATATTACACGTGTTTCTACTTGTATTTGCTGAAAAATCATTTTTTTTCGCAAATTTGACCTTCAAATGACCTTTAATTATCAAAATAAAATCATTAATAAATTACGCAGTCGAAATGTTGCAGAAATGAGATCAAAATAAACATATTCTTCAGTCAAAAGCACACCAAAAGACGTATTACACTTGTACCTGCTTGTATTTGCGAAAAAGCATACTTTCGCATATTTCATCTCCAAAATGACCTTTGACCTTGAATATGACCTTGAATTATTACAATAATAACATGGACATGTTTTTTCAGTCGAAATCACTCTAAAAAGAGGCATTACACGTGTCTCTACTTCTATTTCTTTGACTTTCAAGTTCACCTTTGACCTTGAAAATGACCTTTAATCATCAAAATAATATCAAAAATGAATTCTCCAATCAAAATTTCGTAGAAATGAGGTATTACACTATGTTGAAAAAGCATATTTTCACTTATATGACCTTTAACCTTGGAAAATGGCGGCCATCTTGAAAAAGCCAAGCGGGGGTAATGATTACACACAGCGGATTCTGGAACGGAATGATATGATCTTTTAATTGATGTGAAGAAATGCTTTATAACAAGCAATGCAGGGTCCCCCCACTGTGCTACCGGACTATAGTAATATTGTGCTCAGGTCAATTAGTAAAACACTCCACAACCCAGACCTTGACATTCTATTAACATGATAACATATTATACTGAAAACTACAAACATATTCTCCGATTATAAGTATCTTATCATTTTAATCTTATATCGTGGAATTATATACCTGTATATTTTTTTATCTTGAATGCTAATAATCGTCATAAAAGTCTTGAAGTTGATAATGATGACTACCTTTATCTCGGAAAGCATTTCATCTGTTAATTTACATTTGCTTGCAACCTGTTGCCACAATTCTGATGTTGGATACATATTTTTGGATATATATGATCCTTCCTCTCTTAAAATGTTCCTATGTTTTTCCTCCATAATATCCATAGAGAGGGACATGGCGCTATGGTTAGAGCGTGGCGCTCTGTCGATGTCGCTGCCTGCCGTGCGGTTTCGAATCCCGCTTGGTGCAGGATTTTCAGAGAAATATCATGTTTCTCTCCTCTCAATCTTGGGACATTGTTAAGATGGTGTGGCCTTGGGCAAGACACTTCACCCTAAAATGCTTCACTTGACTCAGGTGAAAATGAGTACCTGGTAGGACAGAGATGGCAATGTGTACGATAAGTTTGATGCGCCGAAACGGCTGCAGGACTGTATGCTCCCCGGAGAGTTGAAATGGCACACGAATGAACAGGTCCAGTGACCAGGGGGTAAGCTGTAAAGTCCGATGATAAGTCTTCAGACTTGATATCAGACTATAAAAAAACCTGCACCTGCACCTTTACCTGCACCTTTATAATGCTGTAGCCGAAGTTGTAGACCTAAATACATGATCTGAAGTCAGGTCTTGCAGTGGTTTCCACATGGATTCAGGTTTTTATCTCCAAATATGTTCACCTGTACACAACACAAGTAAAATATAACTTAATCAGTCAATAGTATTGTATTAAACTCTTACTATATCCGCAATTTATTTGCATGATTTGAATCAAGTTGACTAAACTATGCCATATGTATTTTATTATATCCTTGACTGAACAATTCTTTACACAATCCGTAGTGTCATGTGACCCTTCTCCGTACTCCACTTTTCCGGAGCACATAATATGCAGCTAGTAGAATTCGTGTCGTGATCTGAACACATAATTAGACGACTATTTCAAGAGCTATGTATGTCCATAAAAATATCCTGCTTTCAATGTAGTATGGAACTATAGGCCTACTTACATCGCTGTGCCATTCTGTACATATACTAGCTGGCTATTATTTACGCTCGCTCCTCAGCAAACATGGGACGTTGACTCAGTGGCAATGTTGCTTCATCGTCCACGACGCTGGCCTAACATCACACCAGTACTGGCCGTATGCTGCATGGAGCCGTATCGATCGGTGAATAATAATATACTTGGGTCTATCAGGCACATAATACACATGGTGGGCTTATCAGGTACATACTACACAACTGACTCTAATCTGTATTATGTAAATATACACTGCCACCATATATTAATCTCTAAGAGCTCTTGGAATAACGTGTACAGCGCAGAAGATATTTACGCATATACACGTATATAAGATTCGCGTTTGAGTATAATAAAAGGAAAGTTTATAGATTGTTGAATACCAGTTGTTATTCGCAATGTAAATTCATCTCAATTTTATAATGGCATTTTGAATATTAGCACAATTCTGTCTTGTACTTGGCCCGTTTTCGTACTGATATTTCTAGAGCTTCTGTGAATCACTGTGCTGCGTCAATATAGTAAACTGCCGATATATCACGTGATTTAAACCAAGTGAGTCGCTTCACTGATGCGGCCATCTTGGATTTTGCGAGATTGTGCAACACTAGTAGAAATTAACGCTGTGCTGTGAGAAATTTGGTGCTTTTGTCCGCCCCGTAAATATAATTTCAACAAGGAACCTGACTGATATATAATATTTAACTCGTGACGGCACACATATGAGTAATTTTCACCCTCTTGGAGTTGTGGGTCGCAGTAGCGAGACACAACTTCAAGTGGGTGAACATTTAAGTTATTTAGTTTTGAGGATATCAACGGGGTTTCCTGGAGGCATCTTGGAAGGGGGAGAGGAGAGTTTCCGCACTATAACTGGCTCCAGCTCTGTGAGGCGGGGCCATGGTGCAGTGGTTAAAGCTGGGTAAAACTGTCTGCATGGAATGTCGCAGATCGCGGGTTCGTCCTCCGCTCCGGCATTCAGGTTTCAAAGAAAGAAGAAAAAAATTGTTTCCGCTCACTCGTGATGATTGAATAGTGGGGAGGGGGCTCCTTAACCGAGATGTAGCGTGCTCGATCTCAAACCACCAGGGCCCGAAATTTGAATCCTGTGTCTTATACTGAAAACTACAAACTATATCAGAATTTTTTCGTTATAGCGGTCTAGTATCTCGTTCTAGCAGTCTAATATTTTGTTATACCGGTTTACTAATTCGCTATAACTGTCTACTATCCCGTTATAACGGTATAGTATTTCGTTATGACGGTCTAGTATCACGTTATAACTGCCTACTAATCCTCTATATCGGTCTAGTTTTTCGCTATAACAGTCTACTATTCCGTTTTAAATGGTCTTTCAATCCGTTATAACGACTTATTATTCCATTATAACGGTCTACTAATCCGTTATAACGGTCTGGTATTTCGTTATAGCGATCTACTATTCCGTTATAATGGTCAAGTCTTACGTTATTACGGTATACTTCTCCGTTATAACGGTCTAGTATTTCGTTATAACAGTCTAATAAACAGTTATAACGGTCTACTAATCCGTTATAACTTACTACTATTCCGTATAACGGTCTACTTGTCCGTTATAGCGGTCAAGTCTTCCGTTATAACTGTCCACTATTCCGTTATAACGGTCTAGTATCACGTTATACCGGTTTAGTATTTCGTTATAACGGTCTACTAATCCGTTATAACTGTCTACTATCCCGTTATAACGGTATAGTATTCGTTATGACGATCTAGTATCACGTTATAACGGCCTAGTAATCCGTTGTAGCGGTCTAGTCTTTCGTTATAACGGTCTACTGATCCGTTAAAACCGCTCACTAATCCGTGATGACGGTCTACTAATCCGTTATAACGTTCTACTATTGCATTATAACGCTGTAGTATTTTGTTATAGCGGTCTACTATTCCGCTATAATGGTGTAGGCTTTCGTTATAACGGTATACTATTTCGCTATAACGGTCTAGTATTTCGTTATAATGGTCTACTAATCCGTTATAACTGCTTACTAATCCGCTATAGCGGTCTACTAATCCGTTATAACGGTCTACTAATCCGTTAAAATGGTCTGGTATTTTGTTAAAACGGTCTAGTATTTCGCTATAACGGTCTCGTATTTCGTTATAACGGTCTGGTATTTCGTTATAGCGGTCTAGTAGCTCGGTATAACAGTCTACTAATCCGCTATAGCGGTCTGCTAATTCGCTATAACAGTGTAGTATTTTGTTAAAACAGTTTACTACTCTGTTATAACCAATTAATAGTCCGTTATAATGGAATAGTAGACTGTTATAAATTCTCAAGGATAAGAGCACCACATCCGCCCAGATAACAGCACAGACATGGATAATTCAAAGAGAAAAAACTATATAAGCCAAAACAAGGTTATCTACGGAAGTGCATTTATTTTCTAATCCGATAAACGGTCTAGTATCTCGTTATTATGGTCTACTATGCCGCTATAGCGATCTATTATCTTGTTATGACGGTCTAACAATTTTTTATAACGTCTACTATCCAGTTATAGCGGTCTAGCATTTCGTGATAACGGTCTTGTAGGTCGTTATAACGGTCTAGTATTTAGTTATGACGGTGTACTAATCTGTTATAACTGTTTACTGTTCCCCTATAACGGTCTACCAAACCTTGATACCGGTATAGTATTTCGTTATAACGGTGTACTGTCTCGTTATAACGGTTTGTAACAAAATGTAGACCGTTATAAGAAAATACTAAACCTTCATAAAAGAATAGTAGACCGTTATAACGGCTAAGTAGACCGTTATAACGGATCAGTAGGCCGCTATAATGGATTAATAGACCTTTGTAACGGATAAGTGGACCGTTATAGCAACATACTAGACCGCTATAACGAAATACCGTTGTAACGAAACACTAGCTCGTTATAACGGGATAGTAGACCGCAATAGCGCAATACTGAACCGCTTTAGCGAAATAGTAGATCGTTATAACGGATTATTAGACCGTTATAATGAAATACAAGACCGTTATAAGGGAATGCTAGACCGTTATAACAGGATAGTAGACCGTTATAACGGATCAGTAGATCGTTTTAACGGATCAGTAGACCGTTATAACGAAATACTAGACCGGTATATCGAAATAATGTACCGTTATCACGAAATACTATACCGCTATAACGGAAAAGTCGACTGTTATAACGGATTATTAGGACATTATAACGAAATACTAGACCGTTATAACGAAATACAAGACCGTTATAATGGAACAGTAGCTCGTTATAACGGATTAGTAAACCATTATAACAAAATAGTATACCGCTATAACGAAATACTACACCGTTATAACGGAATAGTAGATGTGCAAGGTAGTTAATATTATACGTGAAAGGTTTAGTCTAGTTATAATGCAACTGTTGCTGACAAGTCAGTATGAATTGAATACCGAACGATGGAATAATCTGTTTATTATAGTGACAGGGTCTAATTTAACGAGAAAATTTGTCCTTCATGTCCTGGATATTTTGATGAGCTTGCTGAAAAATTGATGTAGCCTAGAAATGAATTCTAGTATCCTGTATGTTTAAAAAATCACCTGCACATCTCTAGTTCGTGGAGAATTTGATTTTTACGGCCAAAATAAATTTTATGTATAATTGTAGCGGCCATTTTAAATTTCAGTAAAATCATTAACAAATTGGCTTTACATCTACATACTGTGGAGAATGTGATTGTAAGATTTGGAAAATTTCTGATTAAAGTTTTGAGTTTTTGCTCCCACAACAAAATATGAAATTGAACTCTGGGAAATATTTTGCATTTTGGTATAGCATCTTTAAAAACTTACTTGCACATCCCCATGCTGTTGAGAATGCGATTTGAAATTTAAAAAAAAATGACCACTATAGTTTTTTCAGTTATTGCACCCACAGAAATTAAGTACCGCCTGATGCCTCACGCTTGATTGATCCAGGTGCGACTAAAATTCCACTTCCCCTACGGATGTGGGATAAAAACCTGCTCGCCACTTAGGGTCACGCTAAGAATATATATATACAATCCAACATTTTAATCGAGCATTTATAATCAGTATAAATGACCGTCATTTCTCTAAATTTGTGTGATCTTCTAACAACTTCCAGCTACCTGGAACATTAGACTGGGGAGACTAGATAAATGTGATGGCATCAACGCTCACATGGCATACACTATGCATCTATCTACAGCTGAATTAGAAGACACTGCTTTGCTCACCAAACTTATTGAAAGATACATGATTGCTACATGAAGGCTAGTAAATGTATAACCAATAGGCCTAAAACTAATTACATTAATGGAAATCACGATAATAAAACTAAGCTGTCTTAAATTATCAGATATGGCTCACCTGCATAAAGTTAGGTTGATATAGATAGATGTGATTCTAGAAAAATTGTATACATGCCACCAGACTGAAGCTCAGGCTCCTTTAAGTGAAGAAACGTTTGAAAAAGAAATGAACATCTCTGAAGAAGACATGTGATCATGGTAACAGGTTTGCCAGTTTGACCTTGACATGACCTTCAAACTGCTTTCGAATGGTACTCCAGTAAAACACAACCCCACTCTATGTCAAACTTCATAACCCAATTATTTATCAATATTTTGCTATGGGAGCCCAATATAATGTTTTACAATGCTACATAATTGTAATTTGGCCCGTTCAACTAAATATTGAGGAAGGAGCGTAATACGTGGAATACCTAGGAGATAGCTCCCTTCCCAAAGTTGATACTGCCCTTATTATCCTAAAATGTATGTGGAAAATACATAGGGCGAAGGCTATTTCAAAAGGAGTCCTTTGTAATAAATGACTTCGCAGTAACAGAGTCGAAATTGACAAAAAGTGGACATTTCAACCATTTTCTGCCATTTTGATCTTTAAATGACATTGGTGTGACCTTGACATAAGCTTGATGTTATGTTTATGATTCAAAAAGTTTCTTTGTAATATACAATTATCCCTATTTTTTGCTTTGTCAGTGAATATCTTGACCTTTCGAAGTCAATGACCTCTAGAGGTCATCAGAGGTCACATCCAGTTTACCTCCACATCTAAAAATGACCCTTAGTCATAAAATGCACAATAGGTTACCTTATCTGCTAAACTAATGATGTAAAGTCCCTTTGTGAGCATTTCGCAAAATATTTTTGTGACAAAATCAGAACTATCCTGGTCAATTTGTCAAATCAGGTGTTCAAAAGCTTACAATAAGAAGTAAACTTTTCAATTTAGACCCAGCATCAGAGGACGAGGTCAGGAAGATCATAATGAAGTCTGCATCAAAATCATGTGACCTTGATCCGATTTCAACGAACATCCTGAAAGCCTTGTTGGATATTTTAATCAAACCCATAACAACTATAATTAATTTATCTCTAGAATCTGGAACATTCCCGCTGTCATTCAAAGAGGCTCATGTCACACCTTTACTAAAGAAATCAAACCTTCCTGTTAAAACCTAAAAAATTATAGACCTGTCTCCAATATAAGTTTCATTTCTAAAATTATTGAAAAAGTTGTTTCCAACCGTTTACGAGCTCACATAAACTCCAACAAATTGAACAATCCAATGCAGTCTGCGTACCGGACATTCCATCCTACTGAGACAGCCCTGTTAAGAGTTCACAATGACATCTCAGTTTCTCTTGACAAGGGCCATGTCACAGCTTTGACTTTACTTGATTTGTCTGCGGCGTTTGATACTATCGTCCACAACACTCTAACAAATAGACTAGCTGAGTGGTATGGTGTCTCTGGAATGGCTTTGGCTTGGTTTAAATCCTACCTTTGCGGCAGGCATCAATAAAATTAAAATTGACAAATATTTTTCTGACTCTAGTTTGCTTGAGCATGGAGTGTCGCAGGGTTCTGTACTTGGCTCTCTGCTCTGTTTGTACACAGCTCCTCTAAGCACCATTATTTCAAGTTATGGATCGAGTCATCACTTATACGCCGATGATACACAAATTTACATCCCCTTAACAGGTGACACAGCTACTGAGTCAATAAAAATGCTTCAGAGCTGTATTACCGGGGAATCGGCTTGGACGGCTCAATCCAATCTAAAACTCAATCCTAGCAAGACTGAGTTTCTTCTCATTGGCTCGAAATCGCAGGAGTTTGGGTGTCTTTTTTGACAGTGGTTTGAATTTTCGTCAGCACATTTCACAGGTTTCCAGTTCCTGTTTTTATCACATTAGAGATCTTAAACGCATCAGAAAAAGTCTACCTCCAGCTTTAGCAAGACAAATTGCAGTGGCACTGGTGACAAGCAAACTGGACTACTGTAACTCCTTATTACACGAAAAAAGGTCACAATGTTAACGTCACACTGTTAACGTCACATTGTTAACGTCACATTGTTAACGTCCTTAAACCCATCATGATGTATATTTCTCATATTATTAAACAAGTTTCAACTTGAAAAAATGTCATTAAAATAGATGCAATATGGTTTTATTAGAGATTCAGTTGTTCATACAATTACATTTTGAAGATGTATATTTATTAAATTGGTACATTTCTCGTAGTATGGTGAGATTATTCCATCTCGCACCCTCACCAAAACGCTACTGCTCAGTTTCATTGTGTAGATTTAAATAGATATTTGTACGAGACAATACAAACCGCATCGTTGAGTACTGCGAGATTGGCTCATTTCAGGTTCGGGCTTGATGTGGTGACTTGTGCTGAGATGTGCCCATCTCGCTTTCCCAACGATGCCGTATGCATATCTAGTTTACAGTACCTTGTTGTTTGCAGATCACACGTGGTGGTGTTATTGACCACTATGTAGACGCGCATGATATAACCATATCCAACTGGCTACGTTTTGTTAACTGTTCTCGAGGGAGACGAGAGGAGAATGTTGCTACGTTTGATTGCAAGGGAAGAATTTACTACATGATAATAAAAGACATTCACCCGGGACTGAACTACTCGCTTATTACGGTGACGCCTACGCCGATAATCTAGGAATAGAATAGATACTAAAACATACACAAATAGATAAGCTCTACAGCGGCCATCTAGGAATAGATACAAAAACATCCACAAACAATTAAGTTCTACAGCTGCCATCTAGGAATAGGTGGAAAAACATGCAAGAACAGAAAAAAACGTTTTAAATGGATACAGAAACATACAAAAAGAGAAAATTACTACACCGGCTACTACACAACAAGTGAAATATATATTATCTCCCAAAGCACTGTAAGCGATACACTACTTGTATGACACTTGTATGACACTCATGTCTGCATCTTGATATTATTCCAGTGTATTAGAAATCAGTAGCCCTACAATTCCCATCTCCGCAAAAGGCATGTAAGGTCAACAAGATTTCTTTAGTAGAATTGATATCTTTGTCATTTTCATCAAATTAAATAATAAAAATGCAAATCCTTATTAGCTTTTATCTAATGATATTTTTAATTATGTCATGAATAATTTTCAGCTATGCTGCCCGGACGTACAATTGACTGGGGTAACTGTTAAAGTTACACTGGCTCTTCGCTCACTTTGGCAGTGAACAAATCAGAAATCTTGGTGATTGCAGACACACAGTTTATTAACAGAGGACATGCTGATCAGTGTTATAAATATATTAGTGTATGACATTATGTAAAGTTGATTTCTTTTGCTCAAGATTGATTTTTTGTATTTAAATCACTGTAGTATAGTCTACTGATTAACAATTCCATTGGTAACATTTTTTTCGCCAATTGTTAACTTCAGGATGCAAAATTCACAATGATCGCCCTTTTAGCGATAAAAAAAACAATTTTTGATGATGGATCCTAACTATGACCCCTAGCACTGCATTTTATGATGTTTTTTTGCTCAAGATTAATTTCTCAAAAGAGAAGTTAAACTTTGGTGGCAATTTTAAAATTCAAAATGGGGAGCAAAAAAATTGCTGAAAAAAATGTCACCAATGGATTTTGAGTAATCTCGTATGTACGTTATCCAAAGAAACCAAAAAATCAAACTTGAGCAATTTTTACAGCAAAATCACTTTTCTTTAGGAGCGATATTATAATACTACATTTTGCGTGATTTAAATGTATTTAAATGTATTTCTGTCATCTTTTACCTGTTCACCGCCTCTCTCTTAATTTAACACTTTTTGTCACATTCCAATGCTTCTCTGTAGCCATTTCACGCTTCCCCATCACCATTTAACACATCCCCGTCGCCCTTTAACGATTATATGTCCCACTTCAGTAATTTCCAATGAGCTTGACAGCTTGGACGTTTTTTATTCTTTTTACTCTGACGCCTCCCCGTCCCCCTACATGGGGCACTTCATTGACTTTTAATGCATTTAACGCCCCTCATTATTTCTTTCAATATCGCATGTGACATCTATCACTAGGCCTGCATGGCTTAGATAACTGCTTTGAAAGGCAAAATACACGTTCACAGATACGAGGTATTGCTAAAGGTTGACAAAAAGGCGTTAAAAGTGAGGGGGAACTGTCAAAGGAAGACGGAAAGGCTTAAAGGTTGCATGGATAGGAATTAAATTGCGACGAGGAAATATTGAAAGGCCTCAGGGGGCGTTGAAATGTAAATAAGATACGTCCAAGAGTTTACAAAGACGTGTTAAATGTCACAGAAAAACAGGGGAATATTAAAGAGCGATTGAAATACTTTTGGTGACAGAGGTGCGTTAAACAGCGACAGCGCTGCGTTAAAAGGCGATAGAGAGGCGTTAAAGGGAGCCTGTTTAAAGGTGATGGAGAGCTATCATTGGGTGACATAACAGGGAGAGGATAAAGAACGACGGCGAAGAGTGGCTATGTGGCACAGATAACTGTTGTAAAGCGACAGAAATGAGTTAAAGTCAACAAAGATACCATAAAGGGTAACAGAGAAACACTTAACAATGCTTAATGGTAATGGTAATGGATAAACATTAAAGGGCGACAGAGAAGCGTGAAATGGTGATAAAGGGGCGCTAAAATGCGATGGAGGTCGTTGAACAGAAAACACAACACGTTAACCCAATGTTGGGCCAATATCGATGATGACCCCAACATGAAGCCAACATTGGGTCAATATCGTGTGCTAGCTGGGTATGTGGCACAAAGAACTGTTGAAAAGCGACAGAGAGACGGTGGAACGACAAGGATACCTTAAAGGTGATAGAGAGGCACTAAATGTCAACAAAGAAGAATTAAAGTGATGGGCCTATGATGTGGCCTTCAATGGGCGACGGGGGGACGTTAGATGGCAGCTGGAGCCGTTAAGAGCGACAAAGAAACGTAAAAAATACAATAAACTGTTGAAGGGTAACGGAAGGGTGTTAAAAGTCGACGAAAAGGCGTTAATTTGGGCAATATGCGTTAACGAGCGACAGTGGGACGTTAACAGGCGTAGTAGAGGTGTTGACATTCACATGCTAATTGATAAAAGGCGACCGTGAAGCTCTAAGGGCGTCAGGGAAGCGTTGTATGATATTATGATGGCGGAGCTTGTACAAACAAGACATATATTGGGCATTTAAATTGTAGTTATTTTCTTCCCCCTAATTAGCCTAATTTCCACTAAATACGGCCAGCAAATCTTCTCTGTTGTAATAGCATGCAGTATAGGCCTACAGGCAGTTGTGATAACAACGGCAAGGTTGTCTGGTCTTTATTAATCATAATTGATAAAGTGTTTCAAAAACAGCTTAATTAATCTTTTTTTTTTTCACTATAAACATATACAGAAGACATCTCCGTGTTTGTCATATTAATGCGTGTAACAGCGAGATGAAAGCCTAAAAAGCATATTTTAGTGATCATGGTGATGGCGATTGCTAATTAGCATATGATATAAATGTGTATGTAGCGATAATATGATTTGGTATTTTATTTTACAAATACAAATTATAATTATATGTGATTTGTATCTGTTCCTGGTGAAAAATAATAGATGAAGATAATGTTAATGTGATACAAAGCATGTATAAATGTATTTTCAAAAAATGTTAACTTTTGTATTTTGTTTATGCTAATAAGTGAAATTGGGGAAGGGTAATTCATACTATAATAGTGTTAAAAATTCACTTTCTCAACATTTTCGATAGGCTCATCCAATAACAATGTCTATTTTACGTGGTATGGTAATGTATTTTCTCAAAAATGGCAGAAATCGTCAACTTGGCGGCCATTTTGTATATGCTAATTAAACAACCTAAAACTCATTTTTTTCTTGGGAACTGTTCTAATCGTGTTCGGCACACCTTAGTTTTGCAAAAAAAAATCAGGTACCTAACTTTTGCTCATAAAATGCTCCTAGGATTTTAGAGGAGCTGCTTTTTCAAAAATTGGTCTATTCTATTGAAACTATTTACCTGTTTTATGTACCTCGATCTATCTAGGCATGATCAAGTCCAAGGCCAAACACATTGATGAAGGCGTTAAGCTGATTGAATTTCCATTGTCATTCATGGATTGGGGGGGGGGGGTGATGTGGTTAGGGGTCATTTTCTTTGACCTGATTGACGCATATTTATCCAAAAGAGATCTCAGGATCGTGTGATATTGCTGAAAAAAGTCAGAACAGGTTTGGATGGCTAATTAAAGCAGAACGTTTAATGTCTGTAAGAGTTATACCTTTAACACATATGTATTGATTGAACGAGATAATAGTTTGACACCAACATCGGCCATCACTGTCATATGATCAGATAGACCATCAGATGGATACACAATCTTTATCAAGCCAAATGCTGTTCGAGTGATAAACAGATCAAGACAGTGACATGGATGTGGGTGGTAAAATCAACATGTTGATGTAGACCAAACTATATTAACAAACTGAAAATGTGTCGGTATGATTTGATGTAAATTAAAATCGCCGAAGTTAAACAATTCTCCTGGAAAACATGACACATTTTCTATGAGATCTTGCAATTGTTCAAATTACAATATAGGATGGTCTATATAGGATAGTTTGTATAGACAGATCACAGCTGCACAAACAAAAGATGATATTATTTTACAACACATGGCATCGGCACTCGCAAATTGTGACATTCTGCACCTTTTTGTGCAATTCTGCACCTCGAGAATATCAAAAAATGCATTATCACAAATTGAATTTTATTAATTGATATCCATATTCTGAAATTATATTGTCACTATTGAATCAACGCTAAATACGTCATTATAATGGTACACATTGACACATATTTTAATATAATGTATATATATAAACTACAACATCACATTATTTTTAATAGTACACCGATCCGCCAGTGCTTAAACAATAAACAATAAACGTTAGTAACTACATGATATAATCACATCAATCAATCAATCAATCAATCAATCAATCAATCAATCAATCAATCAATCAATCAATCAATCAATCAATCAATAAATCAATAAATCAATCAATAAATCAATAAATCAATCAATCAATCAATCAATCAATCAATCAATCAATCAATCAATCAATCAATCAATCAATCAATCAATCAATCAATCAATCAATCAATCAATCAATCAATCAATCAATCAATCAATACAACTTCTATAGCGCCTATATCCTTAGCGGACCGAGCTCAGAGTGGCACACATACTTGTAAGGTTTACAGCCTTCCCAACATAATAGTTTTGGCTCTGTCCCAAAATAATTTACTTTTCCAAGATGGCTACAAACAATTGTGTAAATACCATATCTCCCGCATCGTATGCCATTGTATGACATCTTAGAAAAAACACTTTACTTGGAATAATTACAAAAATATTATACAATATTTTTTTATCAGACTTTATACTTTAAAAAATGAACTATTCTGAACACCCACACCAATTGGGTCCAGTGTCACACTGAGAAAACTGATTTGGCGTTTTTTTTTAAGTGGCGCTTTGTCACACGTTTCACCACATCAATTTTGAAGAAAATCGGATAAACAGCGGCGAGAATAGTGTGTTGTTATTACTTTTTTGGCGATCATCTTGGAAAAATACTTTTTTTGGAATTATTACAAAAATATCATACATGAATTATTCATTAGACTATATAGACTGTATACCTTTGGCACCAGAGAAACCTGGTGGCGCTCCTGCAATGGGTCTATCCACATCTGTGCTAAAGTGTGGTTACGTTGCTGACGATTGGTTGTTGAGGAGAACTCTCTGATTGCCGGTAATGAGCATTACAGTCAGTTCCTAATTCATAAAGCTGTGTTCTTTGGAAAGAGAATAATTCCTCTTGTCGTCACTGTTTCTGGCGAACGCAGTGTTCTCTTTTGTAATATAATACAGGTCTGACTATGCCCGATCTTGGTAGTACGCAGGCCTGAGCCATGACGCGGATCAGTCAAAGTTTTAAGGCTCACGTCATCTTCTCCTAGATTATACAGCTGGCCAAACCGCAGCGATGCACAGCTGATTTGATAACTAATCAACTGATCTCCTGTTATTTAATATTGAGTGGTTTTTAAGATGTGGATATACAACTGGATGGCCTCGCTGTGATCGGCTGTGGCTCTTTCGTTGTAGTCATAATGTGATTAGACATTATATAATATATGAAAAAGGGTTGTGTTGCAATTATTACTTTATCTAAGTTTACCAACAAGAAGTGCATATGGTGATCTGCTGATTTAATGACACGTGGTTGATGTGAACAGAGCTACGGTGCGACACCTGGTGTCATTTCCTAATATATGGGTAGTTACGCTGTTCAACGACATTGCCTTGCAAATACCAATTGTCATTATGGAAGATAAATAAAGATGCTGTATTGAGACATCGGGTCGCCGATGTCCACCTGATGGAAGTTAGTTTAAAACTCTGTGATGGGTATTGTACACCTTGCCCAGTCAGGTCAGACCACCAGTCTGACCCTGACAACAGGTGTGTGTGAGGCCTTACGAAAAGGAGGGGGTGCGAGCATCATGAATATTCATTATGACGTCACCGGTTTACTGACTGTGGTATGGAGGTCACACTCAGGTCAGATTGTCTGGCCTGCAGGAGTTGGGCAGGGAAGAGGGGGGTTCTGCACTCATAGCACATATACGTGATATCAAGGAGTCTGCCGGTAGCAGACAACTGGAGAGAAGAAGATGGGTAATGTAGCGCTGGCTCTTAAACACCAGTCACTGGTGAAGGTTGGAACTGAATGTCTGACAAAGCTGCACCTGACTTTGGACCTGAATCTCTGAATAATATCACAGCTGATCTTGAACTGCACCACTGAAGAACAATACAGCTTAATGATTAGTCACTTTTGGTAATCTATTATAAATAAACTTGTGTAATGTTAACGCTACTGTGAATTGACTTGTTTATTTATGCGTTAGGCTTCTTTCCTTTGATGCCCATTTTCCGCGGATGAGACATCTCTGAATCGTTTCCAGACACTCCCAGAGGTGTTATTACGATAATAACAGCACAACACATCTACAAATGAACGCAAACTCATATCATATAATACAATGACAAATATATTTATGTGTTAATAGGTTGTTTAGTGTTATTAAGACGTATGCAGTGAAGCTTATTTCCTATGTATAGTGGGATCTTCTGCCCACTCACGAAGTAATTTTGTCAGCTTCTTTCCATGAGTTGGCATTGCTTCTACAAACTCAATAATCACATCCGCTACAATAGATGGTTCTAGTTGATCTGGAACAAACCATTGGACAACTTAAACAAAAATCAATTTGTTTGTAATTTCATTTTCGCAAAAATATTTTTCACAAAACAGTTTTAGATCACGTAAAAATCACATCCAGTCCTATCAGATCTATTTCTAATATCACTTTATTTCAGATTTTAATTTGATAATTTTATTGTCCCAGTAAATTATTGCTGGTAGAAATCCTTTACATATCCATGTTATTTGAATGATGCACGAGACTTCTAGTGGTTAATAAATACATTAGTTTAATGTTGTCTTGCGAAATTTAATATGCTTTAAGTTAGAAAATAAGAATATTGTCAGTGATCACCGTTTCATTCTCGTCTCCAGGTATATTCCAGTTATAACACATGATCTGCTATATACGTTTGTTTCAAAATCACGAATTTATATTACATGATACTGATATTGTGATACTAATATTGTTAATGAAATAAAATTATCAATCAATATTTACTTACAGACCGACAAAATGAACAGCACAGGGACTGTCTGTATACTTCGGAATCTGACGTCTGTAGACGTCAGATTCTGACGTGTAAAGACGGTCCCCGTACTGAAATAATTTAAATATTGGGTCGTAGACCCATATCATATGTATCAAAATGAATCATAAAGAGCTAACTAAGACATTTTTGATCATTTCGAATTGTAAGGGTGAAATATTCTTCTATTGAATTGCTTGCAATTATTATCATTTCGTAAACTCAAAGCTTCAAATAAATAAAACAAAAATTATTGATGACAACTACACACGTCCCAAATTGAATTATTTGACTAAGATGATTAACTGAGCGTCTACAGCCATCTAGTTGATTTTGTTTAACATTTGCTTGTAAACGTATACGGATCAAGTAGGACAAGGATTAACAATGAACAAACATATAAAAACAAATATTCGGCAATTTAAAAAAAAATAACAATATATTTCATAATATGCTATTCAATTGACAAGGTGTTGTAATGTCTAGGCCTACTGGTGAAATTACTATTTAAAGTATACTTACTACTTAGTGTCTGTCTCAACATATATTCAGTCAATTTGTCTTCGTTGTTACATATAACAAAACAATGAGGTACCTGACCACCCCCTCGATGGTTTACACCAACAGTCGAAGAATGAACTATTCCTGGATGAGTCCGAAATATGTTGTCTATTTCATATGGGAAGATCTGTATTGGGAAAAACAAGAATTGCAAAGAAAAGAGAAAACAAAAACAACGATGTATATAGATATTATATGACATACAAACAAACGTTATTGGCTTAATTGTATGATACTCCAATGTCACAATTTACATAACAAAATGTTTTACTGTCCGTACGAATATAGAGTGTAGCAATAGATTAACGACAAAAATACACAAAAACACATGTGAAGGCTTTTCATGTTCTGCCAGTGTTAGGCAGCGCGAGTTGGTGGACGGGCGTCTATCATCAGAAAAATGATCGTATTTGAAATATTTTGTATGTCCCCTTGATTACCTGTCTTGTTTTGTGATTTATGACGTCTTTGGTGCGGTTTTGTATATAAATATTTTCTTCTTCATCATAGTATGCAATGTCTCCTGTACAAAAAAAATGCATTATTGCATGTTCATAGAAGGGGCTCTCCACATGCTTTTGTCCACATGCTATGCTTCAGAATGAAAATAATATCATTGCTACCATTTCACACTACAAATACTAATTGTTATTGTGTTTATCGAATTTGATTATTTGAATTTAAATATTTCAAGTGAAAGTGAAAGTTTACAAGTGTGTTGTGTCAGTGTAAAAATGAAATGAATCGGGCTCTAGGCCACCTTTGTGCACATATAGGCTAAACTGGGCCAGGAGAACCTCCTGAGGATGGTGAGATGATTGAGATGACACTGTCCTCCAGACACAGGATTCGAAATTCGAGCCCTGGCGGTCTGAGGCCGAGCACGCTACCTCTCGGTCACGGAGGCTCCCCACAATACTAACTTTCACACGTGGATGGGGAAGAAACAATTTTGTTTCTTTCAAACCGCCGAGACCGGGAACCGAACCCCGGACTCTGGCGTGAAAGGCAGCGGTGCTAACCACTACCCTAGGGTAATAACTATTATTACGTCGTATGGCATAATGTGGCTATTCTGCTCACCAACCTGACTTTAATTCAATATCAAGTGAAAAACCTTACCACATTCATATGGTGGTGATTAAATAAATTTGCATATTATAAAATCATTTCAACCCTTTCATCTGCAACAGCCGTCTCTTAATATACCTTAATAATAATTACCATAATGCATATGCTAATGTGCATTAGATGTCCTCGAATTACACTTATGGGGAAATACAATTCAAAATAACATTAATAAATAGGTTAATCTTTATTGATTTCACATTAATTTATTACATCACAAAATAACTAGCATGTTTCAAAGTGTTCTATCTGAAGGTAAGTGTCCAAAATATTTTCTTTATTTTAAATTCGCGCTTGGTTGCACGAGATTTGAACAAGTAGCGAACAAGTTGATTAAGTCTGCGGTCAGATAATCCTCAATTAAAAATCAATAGTAAATAAGCTTGGCTTTGCCGTCCAGCAAAGTCTTCTGTTCTCTTATAAAAAGTTATTGTTCATAAGCAATATGGCAAAACAATTATCGATGCACCTGGCTAAGGTGAAAGTATATATAGCCACGTAGCAGTGTGTGTCTAGCCGTCAAATCAAAGGGCCTACTATGCCAAGTGGCGTAACCAGCATCTATACAAGTACATATGCGTGTACAACCTGACACAGCCTAAACAAATTAAACTACGCATATATTCTTTTTCTTGGGTGTTATTTTTATATTTAGTGGAAGTCCAATTACTAGTTTATGATAAGAATATATTTTCAGAAAAAATACCTTTTTTATATATTTACTCAAAAGGAACATTTTTGCCATAATGCCTCGTCTAGGCGAGCATGAGACGAATAACTAGACATACAAATACCTGTTTTTATCCATCCATTTTCATCAATCATGCAGTTTGTCTTTTCCTGCTGTTTGTAATAACCCATCATTGGCGCTAGTGTTTTGATGTATAGCTCTCCTGTGATATGTGGTTTTACCTCCTCCATAGTTTTATAATGAACAATCTGTGGGAAAAATAAAGACAAAATAAACATAAAGTATGTGTAAATGCAGCTAATATTGACTATTAGTATGCCAACAATAGGCTAAATCATGTTTTTTTATCTAATGCAGTAAAACTAGTTTATCAGGTAGGCCTAATATGTGTTAAGTTTTAATTTTTGTGATGGGAAATCTCACAAAATTAGCAATATCGATTATATTTTAACTAACTTTCGTGGGAAATGATGATGTAATAATCATCTATATCTACTGCCTCTTAAAAGGCTCAATAACTAGGAGTGTATCATACTAGCAAAATATTAGCATATAAAATATCACCGATATGCTGGTAAGTACGCCGACAAAAACTAGGGGCAGGCTTGGCATGGGCTGTATACGTTGTAAAGACGTGGTATACGTCAGCATACACTGGCACACTGCGAGGCCCAATATTTTCTAAGCATGCTTGAACATCAATTGTGTGTGTATATTTTCTATGTTAACCTTTTCAAGCCTAACTTTACATTGTCATATTCATCCACTACTAGCTGCGAATTGCTGTCGCAATTCTCGACTTGTAGTGTATGAAGATGATTTGATGTGGTTTAAAAATTATTGAAAATTGCCATGTATTTATAAACCAGTTTCATGGGAATTTCCGTTCTAAAAGCTTTGGTTGTCGTAAAATCCAGCGTGTTTTCAGGGATGTAAAATGATGCTTTAATGCATCGTGAGAGCTTAAAGGGTTAAGCGATATTTTTGCTCACTTAGAATATTCTAGAGGAAAGTTCACTATGCTGTAAGGGTTAATAACTCACCAAGCAGTTCTCACTAGATTGTTTTTAAAGTGATCGCATGTAAACCTTATGACGAGAATTTTCTTGAGGTGTTTGTAGACATTTTTAAAACCTTTCTACAAACTTATGAAAGTAATATGAGAAGTTTTCTCTAGAGGCTACCTTGCGAAGCCTAGAAGAAATGGGACAACATTTACCGAAAATCGTCACTACGGCGTTCGTATGGATCATTGTGACAAAGGTATTACACATATAGTTTAAAGATGCATTCGACTGCAAAATCGGCATGCGTGGGACAGTCACGTGTATGCCCACAATAGCCTATAGAGTACAGGTTAGCAACATTATTATCAGCAACTAAACTGATTGCAAGAAACTACTTCAACCCAATGCTGTTTTACTGTTAGACCAACGTCTGCGACGTTGGCAAACATTAAACCAACAATTTGTGAGTGTGCCGTGTTTGCTGGGAAAGCTCTCACTGTCAATATGCGTAGAGATCAGCTGTTTCTAGATCTTCACGGTAACACAATCATTTGTGTCCCAACACAAAGCTGGCGTGAGAGCATTGGTCAATTATTAACTCATAGATGTCGCTCAAGTATATAGCCTTTATATGAGTTGAGAACTTGCTCTTAATGCAGCGTTTGGAATAAAACACATATAGTATTATTATCTTGGCTGATAACTGTGGATGTGAGGTGACATTGTGGAATATCCTGGTTGCTGACATGGTGGAATATCCAGGCGCCAATGTTGTATCTTTTGGGACCCCATATCCCGCATATTTTGACAGTTGACTAGACGGTTAACATGCTTTTGTCACTGCTGGTCATACACTGATCATATCGTGGTCATAGCCTGACATGAAAGTGTGCCGTACATCTAGTACAGCTAGCGTATTTATAACATAATGTGGAAAAGCTGCTGTTATATAGGTAGGCTACTTTGCACCTGATGGAATGCTGGACATGCGGGATGTATACACTACCAATTCGCTATCAATACCCTGACGATACACATTTAGATTACGTAGTGTTGGGCTCACAGCTGGTGCTGCAGGGAAACACCCCAATCTCTCACTTTTCACACGCAAATCAATGCCAAGTAGCTTTGAAGTGCAATCATAATTCTGGGATGGTGGGTATTTGCGGTATAATATGTTGTATAAATCACAAGGACATGAGACTCTTGCTGAAAAGGAACAACCGTTCATAGTATAAATTGTCATAAAGGGTGTATTTGTACACAAGTATACATAATCCATTCCAACTCTATTAAACTCACTTTTCACACCATTTTCCAATGTTGTATTAACACACGCTGACAGCATCAAAACCCAAATATACATTCTTCTTAATTTATAGAAAATGATAAAAAATATTCGTTGGCAAACATTCAAACTTGGCACTTATGATACTTTTTGGAAATTATGTCAGCTTTGGCAAGATGCTGGTGAGGTCATGACACGCTATCTCGGTGTCTTCAACTCTAATTTGCTTCTAGCTCATATGACAATCTGGTCAAGGTGGTGGACACTCCTTTATGAACAATATGGATGAATATATCCTTGATCTGCCGGATTATACCATATAATGGTACATGATGTATTATTAAATGCATTAATGGGTCTATTCAAAGGATTGCATTGTAAAATTACAATTTTATATATATATGCATTAACTAGGTTCCGATAGATACATATATTCCCATAATCTCATAACAAGTTAGCCTAGGTCAATGACAATAATTGATAAAGATGGCTACTGCCTTGACCAGATTGACGTACAAACTAGAAGCAGATTAGTTAAATATACCATGTTAGCATGCCGTGGCCTCACTATCATCTCGCTTATAATAATAATAATAATAATAATAATAATATTAATAATAATAATAATAATGATAATAATATTTTTATTACCAGATGGTAAACCCAATGAGCATTCAGCCATTTTTCTTGGGGCTCTCAAAAACATTATAATTACAAAATATATGAAATGATTATAAACCAAAAAATAAACATGATACTAATATTATCGTCTTTGTGGATTAAAAGTACCAAGTTTGATAGCTTGCTGATGATAATTTGCTTTGATTTTCTCAAATTGAGAATATACATGTATTTGGATTAAAAAAATATATTTAAAAAAAAAATGATAATGACCAGTAAGCTACAAAATGTATAATTATAACCTTTCTAAAAAAACAAAAAAAATACCAAAAGCACTAAAACAAAAATAAATTAACATAGATAAATATATCAACTCAACAAATATATGAACGAATGATTGAATGAATGAATGAATGAATGAATGAATGAATGAATGAATGAATGAATCAATCAATGAATCAATCAATCAATCAATCAATAAATGAAGGACCGAGCGAATGTCTATTTTATTTGTCAAATATAATATATATAAGAATGATCGTTTCGGCATTTTTCAAGCTTATAGAACTTCGTGAAAATATTTTTTTAGTTTATACCTGTAAGGCTAGGCTCCAAACTTTAAATCAATGTATGTAAGCCTATCCAATGTGGCTTCTGATATACTTTATTTTCAAGAAGGATAAAAGTGTTGTGAAATGGTAAAGGGACTAAACCCACTTGTTTTAGTCATAGCTATCACAATATCAAACCTTCATGCTTCACAATTTCAAACTTTTCAAACTGTTGCATGGGGCAGGTTTAGACGTCTTGGCAACTGGGTTGTGGGATAGTCCCACACGCTAACCCTTAGAGCACTGAGCTATTCAATTTAATTTTTCAGTCACTTGAAATCGTGTCTCGCTACCGCGATCAATAACTTCAAATTTGTGTTATTTGCGAAATTTAAGTCCCAAAATGCATCAGTGTTCCAAGATTGAATGCATATTTTACTGTTGAATCAATGAATCAATCAATCAATCAATCAATCAATCAATCAATCAATCAATCAATCAATCAATCAATCAATCAATCAATCAATCAATCAATCAATCAATCAATCAATAAATAAATGAAGGACCGAGCGAATGACTATTTTATTTGTCAAATATAATATATATAAGAATGATCATTTCGGCATTTTTCAAGCTTATAGAACTTCGTGAAAATATTTGTTTAGCTTATACCTGTAAGGCTAGGCTCCAAACTTTAAATCAATGTATGTAAGCCTATCCAATGTGGCTTCTGATATACTTTTTTTTCAAGAAGGATAAAAGTGTTGTGAAATGGTAAAGGGACTAAACCCACTAGTTTTAGTCATAGCTATCACAATATCAAACCTTCATGCTTCACAATTTCAAACTTTTCAAACTGTTGCATGGGGCAGGTTTAGACGTCTTGGCAACTGGGTTGTGGGATAGTCACACATGCTAACCCTTAGAGCACTGAGCTATTCAATTTAATTTTTCAGTCACTTGAAATCGTGTCTCGCTACCGCGATCAATAACTTCAAATTTGTGTTATTTGCGAAATTTAAGTCCCAAAATGCATCAGTGTTCCAAGATTGAATGCATATTTTACTGTGAACAGCTCGGTATCAGGGGTTATACAGGTGCTAATAAAAACTCAGAATGTCCACTGCAATCGACATCAGTGCTCTAAGGGTTTAAGCGACCCAATCAGACTATTAATTAAACAGACTAAAAAAAATCAGTGCATGTTCGAAATCGGGAATTTCGACTCTACATTTCGTCTAATTGATAAATGCTCAGCACAAAAAATATTTAAAAAATTGCAGTTCTAGTCGATGGACATGTTAACATCATATGGTCATATTAAGAAGCCAAAATAAATCACCGATTTTTTTATGATTTTAGTCTGATTTAGTCGCTTTAACCCTTACAAGGGAATATTTTTGTATAAACCATGGAAACCAAAGGGATCGCTTTAAAGTAATACAACAGCTTCATCCATTTTATTATAACATTTACCAATATCATATCATATCATTTAGTTATCACCTTTCCTTGAAAGCCTGGTGTGAGTTTACCACACGACATATGATTCGCCGATGTGTTATTTACTGAAGTGTTGCAAATCAAACCTGCTTCTGAGCTACCATAATCTGCATACAAGAGGTGTATAATTTATTATATATAATAGTGATTCGTGGCATGATAAACATACTCAAATCTAATAAAACTTGAGAATATATTTAATGATAGAGATTCCATCAAATCGTTATGGGATTCACGATATAATTTTTTAAATCATGTAATGGACTTGTAATCACAAACATCTTGATTTCAATTTGATTGTGTTAACTTTATATAAGTTCGATTATTAATTCGTGATTAATTGTGTTTGTATACAACAGTACAATAAATACGCACATTGGATGATTATTTTCAGTGTAGGCAATCTCTCTTGTATTTCTCTCACTTTATCTTTTCGCGGAGTAGAACCTCCAAAAATAAGAACACGCATACTTGAGAAGTCATACCCAGCATCCAGTCCACAGGATAGAACCATGAGTGTATTCATCCATAACGTATTAGCCTGTTAACATACGTTTACATTTATCAACATGATTTGGAAAAAATATGACACCGTACACAAAATTAAACTATACCAATTAATCCTATCTGCACCATGTTAATTTTCAACTGTGTTGTTATAGGCTTAATTAATATCATGACTGACCTTGTACATTTCTATAGCTCGATAATAACTCGCAGGCTGTAAATCTGAAGGTAAAATAAAAGTTGTTCCGGTTTTGACAAAATGGCCCAACATGAATTCCAGAACAGAAGAATTGGAAAATGGCATGATAACGACATAGATAGTCCCCGGTCTGGTGATACTACATTGTTCGTGGCTGAAAATAAAACACAACTATTAGGATACATCACAGTCTCACCGTAGATCCCCTCCCCCCAGAGGGCTTTTTGTAGACATCGAGTTTCTTCTTGTTTGGTATCTTCTGCAAGCATTTCTTTGTGTTTACATTTTT
Source organism: Flabesymbios commensalis (assembly GCA_964017125.1). Lineage (NCBI taxonomy): Eukaryota > Metazoa > Annelida > Polychaeta > Terebellida > Flabelligeridae > Flabesymbios > Flabesymbios commensalis. Next base: position 6,544,270 of record OZ024917.1, read on the forward strand.
TAAATTATTGAATGAATGTGTCAGAGCACCTCAAACCCACCTACAGCGAGTTACACCTATTATATACAGAAACAATAGCTGTTTTCATTTAAACCATGTCACATGACATATCAAAATGTCCGGAACAAGGAAGGAAAAACAAGCTGCGACACTTTAATTAAGAAAGAGTGTATCAGTTACCGACACGGTTGATATTTAAGTATGTACGCGTCGCTTTTCGATTGAAGTGAGATATTTGTACTTGTATTGTGATTAACTCATATGAGCAACGATTTTTAAAATGTATGACAAGGTCTCAAGTGTCAAGTATCATACGTTTTTCGCCATTATTACACTATTGTTTTGTTTAATCGTGACTTAAATGTAGCACACAAGGTTCAAAATAAGATATGTTACAACTTAGTATTGGTTTATCTGCCATACACACTGATACTCTGCTGTCTCCTACGCTGTTTCTGCAGATATGACATATTACATGACATGTAGAGCAGCTGGTCTGCCCCGTCCCCCCTTTCTATAAAATGTCAGCTTGTTTCATTCAAGCAAAATGAGAGCGAGAACATGATTCTTAGCGTCATGTATTGGTCTGTTTGCCAATGGTTTGCCAATGTTTGTCTGTGGTGAACCCTGCTTCCTCCGTTCAACAGCAGGGATAACGCAGCTCTTGCATCAGACACTGATATGGACACTGGTGGTCATGGTAAGACCTTAACTACAAGCAGTAGAGGGTTTGATCTAAGCTCTATCATGTGGGATAAACGGAGTTACCCTGACCTATTAGAGGATAACGGAGGTCAAAGGCCACAGCCTTTAGGCATAAAATCAGTGAAGTCCAAATCTCCGGTCATCTGGGTGTGAATGCCCAGTACTCCTCAAGGAAAATACTTATTAATAATAAACCACCATGTACTATCACCCCCCCCCCCCCCCAACCCCAAGTCGTCATGCAATACATCATGGTGATTACAATGACAATACAGCATGACCCCTTTTGCCCGCTTACTTTCAATGTGTATTTATTTGACAGATTAATCCCAGAGAACTTAATGACTTAGTATACTTTTATTGCTATGTTCAAATATAGAGGTTTTTTTTGGTAATAAACTCTTTCTCAGTGAGCACATCAGTGTGGCTTATTATTAACATTAGGTATCCTTGAAGCAAGTGCACTTGCTGCATGTATCTATCTTGCATGCCGTATAGCCTACCTAGAACAGTCATTTGGTAGAGTTCACCATTTATACCACTTCGGACAAATGAAGTGATAATAAAAATAGCAATAGTTCAGGTAAAATTTTCCATTCAGCTCCAGGGCGCGCTGCCAGCCGCTTATACTGGTCGGCCTGTGAAGGGATAGGAGGACTAGCTATTCTGTGAATCGGTGAAAACAAGGTTATATACCCCCTCCCCCATACTTCGTACTGTGAAATGCAGTTACGTCACTCGGTGAAAACAAGCTTATATAAGACCCCTCCCCCATACATTGTATTAGCCAGCTCGGTGAAAACAAAAGAAGTCAAGGTCATTGAGTTTCACAGAACATGCAATCACTCGTACTGCTCCCCCCCCCCCCCCACTATGGGACACAACTCGAACTGTGCGTGCTCTCATTAATTAATCCTTATATCTCAGCAGTCTAGGTTTCATTTTATATTACAAAGCAAGAACGGCACCCCTCAGTCACTAGTTTTCTCAACATATATCGTCTAAAATATGTCATAAAATAGTATTCCAAAATGACAATTTGTAATATTTCTTTAAAAATTTTAGCGAGATTGCATTACATATGTGCTCCCATTTGTAAGCATTTTTTTACAAATTGCGGGGTTATTACAAATTGGAAAACAAAACAACGCCAACAACTTCTGACGTAAAAACAAATCTGCGACCATTCGGATTATGGGCTGAAATGGACCGATCGAGCAATCGGATCTTTAACAAGTTATATCAAGTGGATTTACACTATATTTCATAGGGTCCTTTAAAGGTATAGTCAACTGTCAAAATTCGCAGGACAGGCTAAGGCCCTATTCCATAATAATACTAAATATGCGTTTCATACCCAAAGCTTCATTAAGAGCAAGTTCTCAAATCACAGCAAGCTCATATATACTTGAGCGACATCTATGAGTTAATAATTGCATCGAATCTCAAAGCCCAAGCTTAGTCCTGGATCTTAGCATGTCGTTGGCCTTCCAACAAACTGACTGTATTACTGCGAAACAGGTTGACCCCACGCTTGTACCGACACCCAGTGAACACAAAACATTTGTATGACTTTATACAATGTTGAACCAACGTTGAAGACGTTCGGCCGACGTTGTATAAATGTTATGCTAATGTTTTGTGTTTGCTGGGCAGGAGAACTTTTTCTCAAACATTGTACATTTCTCCAATGTTGGTTCAAGGTTTGGCCAGCGTCGCAGATGTTGGCTTAACATTAAAACAGTGTTGGGTGAGTGTCTCGTTGGTGTGGTATTCAGTCTTGTAATCAGGTTACTGAATCAACCACACTGTAGTATATGCTGAAGACTTTCATGCATGCCAGTTTCGAACGTGACTCTATCTTTAAATCTTGAAGAAAAATTGTACAATTTTACATTTTGTAAAATTAATCGAACAAAAAGAAAAGATGTTGCACACCAATTAATCCTGTTTGAATAACGTTATTGATCTCTAGTTTAACAGGAATTACGGGTTAATGTTATTTAGCCTACCATGTGTGATCATCCATATGATAAGCGTACATGTAGTAGTATCTAAGAGAATATACAACACACGTATATGTGTCATACTTCCCGTTAGACACTACTGTATGTACGCTATGATATATATGCATGTGTCGTATTTTCGATTGCTAAATAAACAGTACTGATAAAAACATGTTTAACCCTTGAAGCGCTGAATATTTTGTATAAATCATGGAGACCAAAGGGTTATTTTCAATTTAAAATCATCATAAATGTCTTTGTTAGCTCTTTCTGATTCTTTTGAATACCTATGTTATGGATCTACGGCCATTATAAATATGTTTACTCTTTCAGTGCGGGGATCGACTTTAGACGTCAGAATCTGAGGTATACAGACGTCATACAGACGTCATATTCTGACGACTAAAGTCGATCCCCGTGCTGTAAATGTTAACCCCTAAACCATGTTGAACTACATATCAATTGTGAATATACATACTTCCTCCTTTCCACTTGGGCATTAAAATAATATTGTGACAGGACGACACATTTGGGTATGCCTGTGGTGCCAGTTGTGTAGTACATTGCAAAAACTTCTTTGCGGGCATCAAAATGTGGATCTGTATCACTAACATCCTGACATTCCTCATCTGTTATCAACGATAACAACGTGTCCTGTTCAAGAGTGGACCGATCTCCAGCTAAAAATATGTCCTAAAGAAAATGTTCCACAAGCGTGAGAAATATAAATACAAATTTTACATAAAGATTGTATTGAACGTTTACAATGTTTAGGCTACATATTTTTTATATCGACATTTTATTTTGTATATGTTATGTTATTAATATGGCGCCATTAAGGGAGGGTATATAATCCGGTATTGCACCCACGAATTCACATATATTAATTAACCCTTAAAACGCTGACAATTTTTCTATAAACCATGAAGATCAAGTGGGCTTTTTTTCAATTTTAATCATCATAATCGTCTTAGTTAGCTCTTTCTGATTCATTTGAATACCTATGGTATGTGTCTTCTCCCATTAGAAATAATTTTACAGTGCGGGGATCGACTTCAGAATCTGACGTCTACAGACGTCATATTCTCACGACTAAAGTCATGTAAATACTTAAACACGCAGTTACAGACGAACTACGCGTTTAGGCCGAAACAGGTGGTAAAACAAAACACCCAACATTGTTTGACCAAGTTATGGCCGACCCCGGTAACTGGGTTAATAACACCGGATTGAACACACAAGGGCTGGTAGGTAATATAACGCCTAGGCCTAAGAAGTGATGTCAGGACCAGAAATGACTCAGGCAAGCCCAGCATTTACGCGATCAGGGCTGTCATTACTGATGGTAAAGGTGTGTTGTTAGTCTTAGCCAAGGTGGCTTTGGCAAAAGTGATGCAATTAAGCCGTCGCGGGTAGATGAGACAATTTTGTACCTAACGATATGTTATGGCAGAAGATCAGAAAAGATCCCAAGAACAGGCTGTAAAAGCGGTGACCAGGGAGCTCCGAGTGAATAATTAAAGCCTTGAGAGAGTAACTAAACCAAGCCCGTGCCTGGCAATGTCATGGGCCGTACCGAAGCCGCCCGAAAACAGTTAATTTTGCCTCTATCCCCCAGCCTGAAGCAGGCCTAAGGCGGGGCCTGGGGGTAGTGAAAAAATGGGGAAAAACCCGGGATGAATGCCCCACTAGGCTAGGTGAACAGATAAGTATTTTGATGTAATACACAATAATAAAAACGAGGACAAGACTGGACGAGGACAGAATTAGGCACAGTACGAAATAAGTATTGTAAGCCCTGAACAGGATAGTTAACTTGTCATACCATCTTCCCGTCATGTCTTTTCATTTTCAATGAAATACACTGTTTGCTGTTTACTTCATGCCAGAGTTACGACTGTGGGGACCTGCATGAAAAGGCACAGTCAGGTGCATTGCAAACCCCCTATCTTACAACTACTGTGGATGTTGCCTAAGACCATATACGGACCACCTCAAAAAGCGAACCACCCCGCTTTTTGGACAGCTTTGGTGCAGTTCCAAAGTTTTTCTCATTGATTTAAGGATTAACCCTTAGCAAACCATCCCCGCTTTTCAGAACTCGGACAACTTTTTTGGCACAAAACCAGTCCGAACCTCGCTAAGCAAAGCACCTGGGACATCAAGGGTCAATTGTTCAAGCCCCTTGGATCACAGACAGAGCATGGTCATTAGCTGGTCGGAGCTGAAACAGAAGCTGACTGACTCATTTCTGTCAGCAGTTGAGACTATGTGCATGCTGACTAAACTCCAGATGATTAGGCCCTACAACACGGGCAACGTCAAGGAGGAGAGAGTGATTGGCATTTTCAGTAAGGATTTAAGGACCGGGCGTTCGCCGCACGATGGTCCCGGACCACCACGCTATATAGATGCAGCCATATAGTTTGCCCTGGAGAAGGAGGCCCAGAGAGAAAAGGAACACCAACTGATGGGCGAGAAGCCCAAAGAGGTTAATGCAGCACAGAAAAACCAAGAATCTGTCGATCCTGGAGACGGTGCAGAGACGGTGGAACAAGTACATGCCTACATGGAAAAGCTGGAGTGACACACCGTCATGCCATCGCCACCCCCGCCAGCGCGACCACTGGCCCCGAGATGTGCCACAATTACGTATGAATGAACCTTAAATTACGGATATTGCTGCGAATAAGACAGTGGACAGAGCAACCCGATTCCCAAACACAACGCCAACAATGGAATGACGGGATGCAATGGACAGATGGTCAGCCAATCTGTGCATGCTGCAAGGAGATTGGCCACTATGACTCGGCGGCACGTCCTTGCCGGTGAAACTGAAGATAAACTCACAGACATAAAATTAGTTCTCACTGAAAATTTAACTGATAAATTCCGGTTTTCCTGGGAATGTTTCGACATATATTTTTTTGTAATTAAACACATAATATTTCGTCTTAGCACAGCGCCATAAAGGCCAATAGGCCTACACTTGTAGACCTACACTTGTAGACATGAAGGTATTCCTTATGATCTGATTAACTAATGGGAATAATTGAATGATAGGCCCTATTTGTATACATTGATATAACTAGGAACTGCTATTCTATAGATATGTTTATAGAGTTAGTCATTTTTTCCTAGCCTCCATGGAATAAGCCACAAATCAATTCAGCTCTCACAGAAACGTTATTTAATGAATTTTTAAAATATTTCCACAGATATGACCTAAGTACCTGGATTTTTTTTACTTTCACATATCAGTTTTTCGCACTCAACCACAAAAATAGCTCATTAACGTGATGAATTACGAACCGCTGGTAGGAGTAAGTTCACATTCATTGAGATGGCTGGGAATAGATCAAGCAATAAAAAAAAGGTGACGGCAGCCATCTTGTACATGGCGGGCTGATGGTCACTGTGTTCCATAATATTTCCTGTTTCAAACGTAGCGGGTTGAAAATATCTGAAGCTTTCTAGTTTGCATACATACTTTCTTTAGTTACCAATGAAAACAGCATTGTGTGTGAAATAATTAGTAGATCTTACTTTTATCGATTTTAATTCGGGAAGGATGTTTTTCATTTTCAGAAGGGTTTTGTGATCAACCACCAAAATTCTAGATTCACATAATTTGAAGTGATGCTCCAACAATTCTGCAAAAGCATGATACAATAAAATAGTTATGTTTTATTTCTAACGTTTGTGATCATATATGATTTGAAAATGGTAAATGGTAAATGGGATATATATAGGCCTAGGCTGTCTTTGAAGCATCTTTATACATGATACCTGCCCGAAATAAATATTTTGCTGTATCGCGATTTTGCATAAATTGCATAAATTGCGACTTTGACATTCTGAATAATATAAATATGTTGCAAATAGTAGATTTAGGTATTTATTGAATAAACTTATTTTTTCAGTTTTATTTTCAGACATACCTTCTGAATCATCAGGGTTTACAAAATGAAGTATCGCACCGATTCTGGATACAGCATAGAACAGGAACACGTGTTCTATTGAGTTAGGAGCACAGATAGAGATAATTTCTCCTGGTCTGAGGCCATGTTTCAGTAAAGTTGCTCCTAAACGCTTCACAGTCACAATCAGTTCTCTGTATGTCGTTTTTCTGTCTGTAGCATCCTCAATCTGAAAAGGCTCATAATTTTCACTCACTCACTAACTCACTCACTCACTCACTCACTCACTCACTCACTCACTCACTCACTCACTCACTCACTCACTCACTCACTCACTCACTCACTCACTCACTCACTCACTCACTCACTCCTCACTCACTCACTCACTCACTCACTCACTCACTCACTCACTCACACACGTGTGGATTAATACTAACAAACGCCACTTTATCTCCATGTTTCTCCAGTTCAGGCAGAATCAGTGCTGACAACGATACATGATGGTCTACGATCAACTCTGGTGAAGTTAACATGACGAATACTATGAGAATAGAGCTCGGCTGGAGTGAGATACTTTTGTCTATGGATCTGCAACTGAATAAAAATATTACAATATTTGTTTGCGACTAAACTGAAACTAATCAAGCATTTATTTGTGAAAGCATATCACATCAAGCATCACATTTGTCCACACAAATAATATTGTTTTGCAAAACGTGTACTAAAACAAAACATTTTTTGTCAATTTAATACTAAAAATAAATTAACTCTATTTACAATTTCAGTGGCTATATATTTAACCCTTTCAAGCCTGCATTTACCATGGTCATCTTCATCCACTACAAGCCGCAAATTGCTGTCGCAATTCTCGATTTGCGGTGGATAAAGATGACTTGGGGTGGGGAAAGGGGGGCTGGGCATTTGAGAAAATTGCTAATTTTGCCATGTGTTGGTAAAAGAGTTTCATGGAAATTTCCCTTCTAATATTCCTCAGTTTTAGAGAAAATGTACATCTATGTGATATTAGTAGTCACCTGTATGCACATAAATTCACTTTAAATAATAATATATCACTCGCCTTCTACCCAATAGGCTAATATATGATTAGTTTATAGGGGCGGCAAGAGATATACTACCAAGTAAATTATTAATCAGTAACAGACAGACAGACATAACTTGTATTCATCATAAAAAGTAACAATAGGCGGGTGAAAATATGCGGAAAACTGAAGAAAAAATAGCCATCAGTTGATGGCAGGACCCCTCAGACGTAGGCTTTGTCCATCAATATCAAGAAATAATGAGAAAAAATGAGCCCCACTAACACGATGTCATTTTTTTTAAATGGCTTCGGCGGCCATTCTGTTTCTAATGGATTCATCCCAAAAGTTAATCAGATCATCAGAAATACCTAGAGAACAACCATACCAAATTTGAATGCAATTCAAGCAACGGTTCATAAGTTATGGTGCCCACAAGCTTTTCAGGTGGCCATATTGGAAAATGGCCGCTTATGGCTTGGTGCCAAAAACAAATATATGGGATGAATTGTCCAGGCACATAGGTCATGTTTGTAAAAATAAAAAAAATTCATCTGTTAACTATTTAGTAAGAGCTGAATCTCTGACCGCCCACCCGCCAGACCGCCCGCCAGACCGCCCGCCCGCCCGCCTCTGGTGATCACTATACCCCACAGCCATAATGGCTGAGGGGTGAAAATAACATCAGAATGATTACGGGTAAAGCAATTTCGCATTTCAAATAAAAAAGTGTTCAAGTCAATGTTGATCTTATAATAGCTCAGAATCCGATCAAAAGGCATCTAGCTCATACTTCAATGGATTTTCCGAGCTCAGATGAACTAAAGAAAGAGTGTGTTATATTATATTTTTCTTTCAAATAACTAAAAACAGTTATACAGCTCACAAAGATTCTTTCAGGATTATGTTGAGGTTATCATGTATAAGGAGAAAGAAATGTTAATTTACTGTGAAATATTATTGTTCATTTTCGATTTTCTGATGAAAAAGGCTCAACGACTAAACGTGGGGGTATATGATTTGTAGTAACCTGGTAACGCGTGTCTGTATGCATCTTTACACCTATGTATCCCTTTTCTATCCCGGGTGCCCTAATATATATTAAAGTAGGCCTATGTTAAAGACATTATTGTACTTGACCTAGACATACGAAGCGAAGCAAATGCAACAAACTTCTTCTATAAGGTGTCGCCATCGACATCTGACGCCCTTTAAAACTTCCTCCTCACCCTTTAATGCCCATTCTACATTTTATTATATCGCATTCCCAAGGCCCTTTAAAAGTCTACCCATCGCGTATTAATACATCTGTGTCGCCTTTTAATGCCTTTTGGTTGCAATGTAATATTTTATCTAATTTGAATAAATTCAAAATGACCGCTACTGAGAATGTACCGAAAATCCTAAAACTTTCTGCTTCCCCATATACTTGCCGAAAAACTGTTTATGTGTTAAATGAACCAAATATGACGTAGTTCTGTTTTTTGTGGTATAAATTGCATAACTACTTTAAGATATAAAAATACATTGCAATTCATGTGTTACTTAGATATATGTGATATTATATGTGTACAAGTGTGCTTTAAGTTAGTAGTATTCCTAAAAATAAGTAGTGAATACATTATTAGATACGTAGACATGGTGTATAATAGTTGATTGTATGCTAAAAGTGTTGTCTAACTAAGGATTTGAATATACATCACATTGCACGTATTACATGTGAGAAATTGTGCTCAATATACTTGTAAGATGTACACAAACAGCACATAGCATGTATCCCTCAGGTATGTGTGTTGTTATATGTGCGTGAGTGTGTTTAATATATTAGGAATTGCAAAACTATGTGGTGTATAACATCATATATACATATATGTGGTGTATATTAGATGTATGTATGTATGCTGAACATAATGTATAACCATATATAATTTTTCCAACCCTTTCAACCCTCACGATGTATCAAAGCATCAAAGCATCGCACCTAATAATTTCCTGAAACCTAGGGGTTTTAGTACTCGCGGTGACAATGGTAAATTCAGGTTTAAAGGGTTAAGATGTGCAAATATAATATATTGCATGTATTAATTGGACATATATGCTGACATATAATGAAAAAAAGTAGAAAATGCTTGTTATAGGCACATGTGTTTAAGTGTGATATGTTTTGGTATAACATCATACCTTGTGCATTACTCAGACAAATATGTAAAGCATTGTATAATTACTTTAGCTTGTTAGATGTCAACACATTGCATGTATTACGTAGACATCTTGTTTTGTCATATCTTTGTAAGTGTGTTTAAGATATTAGGATTTGCAAAAATAATGTGTGAATACATTGGTAGTATGTATACATACTGTAAATTTGTGGTATTTATTATATAGCCACATATAATTTACTTTAGCATGTACATATACATCACTTTGCATTTATTACTTAGGCATGGGGCTTACAGTTTGGTATGTGTGTGTATCTATGTTTCAATTAGTTCAAATCATAAAAATAAGTGGTGAATGGAATGGTTGATACATACACATAGTATAAATTAGCAGAATGTAATGTATAGCTGCAGGTAAATGACCTTAAGATGTAAAGAAAAATAATTATAGTGTTGAAAAAGCGTTTCAGGAAATGACAGATTTTTTAATAAAAAGGTTAAATATTTTTAAAATTACTTTTACATGTACATCACCCTGATGTGTCCAAACGTTTTTGGATAATTTTTTTTGTTTTTAATTATTATTTTTAAAAGTTTTTTTTTGTAATTTTTATTTTTTTTAATTTTTAAGTTTTTTTAATTTACAATTTGTTTTTTGTAAAAAAAAAATATTGTTATTTTTTTATTTTAGTAATTTTTATTTTAACAAATTTTATTTTTTTATTTTATAATTTGTATTTTGTATTTTTTTGTAATTTTAGTTTATAATTTTCAATTTGCAAGTTGCTTCTATTTTTGAAAGTAAATTTTTTGTCATTTAATTTTTTTTATTTTTTTTATTTTAAATTAATACTTAAATGCTGTCTACTTTAAATAGAAATAAATGGTATTAACATCGTTACAATATAGTAAGTGTGGTGTGGTGTATGTGACGTGATGTGTGTGGTCTTATGTGTTTAGTGTTGTGTTTGTTATGTGTAGTGTGATGTGTGTAATAATGATAATAATATTTATTTCTCTTAAGGCCTAATTAAGCAGAATGTTGCTCTTGGCGCTGTAAGTTTATGAAAATGTTTTTTTGAAAATATTATCCAGTGCGTTTAAAAACAGTCAGTGATGGTGCGGACTTGATATTTAGTGGCAGTGCATTCTAGAGGAGAGGTGCTAAAAGCCCTGTCATGCCAAGAATGTCGTGTACGTGGTATACGTGATATACGTACAGCGAAATATTGCATTCAATGTGCTGAGTAACAGGTAGTCAATGCAGATTAATTAATACCGGTGTGATGTGATCAGTAGCATTCGTACCAGTGATGACATCTTTCCAAGCTAGAACAGTTTTTAGTAGTCCGGCTAAAAGTGAGTTGTTCAGGTCAAGTTGCGACGAGATAAACGAGTGAACAACCATTTCACAGAATTCTTCATCAAGGTGTCAACGAATATTACTAATCTACCTGGTGTGATAGCGTGCTGCATTGCATAACGTGTTATTCTGAGTTTTCCTAGACATCTCTGTTTCACGTTACGGACTGAACTGGAGGGTGTGATCAGCGAGTCACCAATTCCTACACTAGGTATTGTTATTTTAGACTTCTGCTGCCTTTCATCTAAACAAGAAAACTTCGGTTTTATTATCTTTTTTTGGGGGGAAATTTCTCTTCATCCAGATACGAATGTCCTCAATGCACCGTTGCATATTGGAACCAACATTATTCATATATTCCTGGATTGGTTCCTGGATCTGAGTGTCGTCATATAAATCACTGTTATATCTCTAGATGTCATAATTCGCAAAAACATATCATTTGTCGGCTGCATATTGAGAATTATAACCCACCATACCCTATCACCCCCACCCTCACATCATTATCTGTACATCATTTCATCTCATCAATTGATTACAACGTTTTCATCGTATTACAATGTCACTTAAAAGACCTTTTGTGCCGAGAAGTGACGTAAAGCAATGATTTACTACTACTATATTGATTGTGACTACAGGATTAAACAAGATTTTGCATGTATTATTCATAGCGCGTGCTGCAGTGGAGAAAAAGGTGTATTTCGTCATCAATTTTGTTTGATTCACACCTTGTGCATATTCGCTGATTTATTGGGCTATTGTATCGTCCTCTATCTATATTAAGTCATGTGAGCTCATGCGATATCTCGCCATTGCTGTTATGAGGTAGTTTCCTTTTATGTTTAAGATATGTGGCTCAACACACAAAGATGTTTTTGCTAATGAAAAAGTGTGCAGCTTTCTTAAACTCTCGATATCTAGTCGCCACCGTTGCGAAAATATTTGTATTACCAATAAGTTGCGTTTCCCATGCTTGATCTAGCCCAGTTAGTTCAAGGACAGAACGAATACGCGAGCACTAGTTATGATAGGTCTACAATTCTACACCAGTATTTTATAGTTTAAATATGCTGCCAGAAATTTAGGTAAAAACGTCCTGTGTCACCATAATATATTGCAGTCGGTGTTTGCTATCTAACCGCCAGAGTTAATTTAGTAAATTTTGAAAGTATTTGTTTCCAAATCATAAACACCGATGTACTATATATCACTTGCATACTCTAATAAGGGCAGGATTTGACAATCAAAAACCTCGAACGCAAAACCAGGTGACAATTCACCGACTACAGGTCGAGATTGCTTGTGAAGAGAAAAAACTGCTTTATCAGCTTGGGAAGGGAGATGAAGGAACGTTTCTTTCAATGCATTCTTAGGATATTTAGGGCTAGATATATCCCTAAAGTTTTTATATTTTTTTAGTTTTTTCTGCTATATTATCACCATAGTAGAAGTTGTCACATTCTGACTTATGGTGTTTGTTAAATATGATAACTTTTGTTTTTGGAATGCTGACTATAATATGCTACCTATAAGCATACTTATACAGGGCTGTTAATTGCTTTTGTAACCCATTAGCAGAATCAGAAAAAAGGACAATGTCGTCTGCAAATAACAAATATAGCATTAATAAAGTGTCTACGGTGATATCCTGACTTTGATAATTGGTTTCGATATTTCCGATAGAAATTATGTTAAAAATTTGGAGCTGAGCATACCACCTTGCAGGACACAAAATTAGCTTGTTATTATTTTGCTAATGCAAGAATCCCATTTTACACGGCACTCAGCTTTAGAGAACATACTCTTTATTCTATTTAGAAAATTGCTCAGTAACTTATAGTACAGTTGAGAAATGTTTTCGTAAAATCAACAAAACATGTATACGAGGGCTTTGAAAGACACATCTGTCTATATTGTCACATATTATGAATATATTATCAGTTGTCCGGGAGTTACTTCTAAGCCGGCTTGAAAGGGATCATTATCATTGCATACATCATTTTTAAAAGACAGTCTTTTATTAAGAGAGGATTCAAATAATTTCCCATTGTATGGCATTACTGTAACTTTCCTGTAGTTATCGGGAACAGGATGAATTATGCTGGTGGCCCAACTTGATGTATATTTCGCATCGGCAATAATAGTGTTAAACAGCAAAACTGGTAAGAGTTCATTGCAACCATGCTTGTAAAATTCCGCAGCAATACCATCTACACCTGCCGCTCTTTTGCATTTTAACTTTCTATTATCTTTTTTAATTCCCTCTATCGTTATGGGGCTTTTTAAGAACAATAACAAATCAGATTGGGCATACTATCCCGTATCATTTAAAACATGTGGGGATGATGCAACTTCTTTTACTGTAATATTCTTGTGATCATGGTTAAAATAGTCCACACGAGGTGGACTTGTTGCTCAAAATATTTCACAAATTGCGACATGGTAGGACTGAATTTCCAGTAGGAATTTGGATCTTCTGTTCTCATATTTTCAAGCTGAATTTGTTTGGCTTGTTGGTAGTGTCTTTTCGGGACTATGTTTAATATTGTCGTAACAGTATGTTATATTCACTTTGACTTGTGTTAAACTTCCTATGTCTAGCGAAATTATGAAAAACACGTTTTAAAGATTTGCATTCTTTGTCATACCAAGAGTTGGTAGGTAAGTTATTTTTATGTTTTTTTACTATTTGAATTAAGTTGTTTTCTTGTAAATAATGGGGATATTGCATTTTCTAACATACCGTTGAAAATATCACATAGCTTACTGCTATTACACCCGTCAGCTACAGCACATAACATTGCCTCAAGCGCAATACATATCTGCTCATTTCGTAAAGATGCTTGTTATTTGATCTTTCCATCTTGCCATATACAACCTTGGAACATGGTGATGAGTCATTAATATGTAGGTTCATTTCTTTGGAGCTTATTATCTCTTTCAATTTTACATTGAGAATATGGAATTGTATAGGACAATGATCCGATTCTACAAATTCCGGTAGAGCTTTAAATTTATTGATCATATAATCGTTTCTTAGTATCACAAAATCAATAGAGCTTGCTCCCATGGGCGAGTAGTATGTATATCGCCCGATACATCTATGATCAAACAATCGGCCATTATATTTTAATTCTGTGTTTAAACAAAAAAATACCAGAGATCGTCCATATTTGGTAATCACTCCATCCACATTACAGTGTTCAATGAAAACATTGATATTATTATCATTATCTGGAGGGCGGCCAGTTCTACTACCAAAGTTTGCTATCATATATGTCCTTGTTATGATGGTTGGGATATGAAAAGACTGACCGGCTACTGTATGTATGGTTGTTGAAAACTTCAGCCATAGTTGCAGTCAGTGTTTGTTGTCCGCTCACAAAGTGTATTCCACCACTGCTCAGATGTTTCTTTGTTACGGATGTGGGCAAAAAGGCAACATTTTTCAATTTTGAGCATGTATCTTGGATGTGGCTGTTCACATGGTGAATCAAGGTATTAAATGTATCTTGGTTTCTGGGGGGAATTCCTGACAAATAGAAATGTGTATTGTGTAGAGTCGTCATTTTTGAGTAAGCTCGTTGAAATCCTGAATTGCTTTGTTCGCTTGACCACCAGTATCATTTGTCCCGAGATGGATGATCACAGCCTCGGTATCTTTATTTACATATCCTGGTAGTCGAGTAGATAAGTGTGCTATTTTCACACCCTAAGTTTTGTATACTCATACCGACTCCGGATTTTTTCAGTTTTGATTTTAATTGTGTGGGTAATCCACGCATGTTAGAATCACCAATGACACATTTATTTTAAATAGGTCTGTCTTGAACTGTTGTGGCGTCGGGAAGCTGGGTTTCGTTTTTGTTATCTCTTTTATCAAGTCGGGTTTTGTTGGTTATTATTGGTTATTATTGCGTCACCGAGACACTTGTATGGGTACACAAAAACTGTAACATTTTCAGAAGGTATTTTTGGACAGTCTGTATTTTTGAAAAGGATTGAATTCATAGCGATATGAGTCATCTTTCTGTTGACGCTAATTAAATATTTATAGTTGTGACCTGTATACTGACGACACATGACGTCCCACTATATGTGCAGTCAACCATCATTGTCAACATTATCAAATATGTAAGCTGTTTGGTAAAGCAAAGTGCTGAAAGAATTTCGGGACAGAATGATTATGCAAATCACTTTATCAAAAATATGGGAGAAAGCCTGATTTATCACACAATGCCCATTTTGAAATCACAAGATAGCTGATGATCCCAGAAATCAATTATTGTCCTTAACCCTTTAAGCCCTCACGATGCACTGAAGCATCGTTTTAAATCATTGAAAACATACTTGTTTTTTTCACAGCTAACGGTTTTAGAAGGAAAATTTCGATGAAATTGTTCTACGAATACATAGTAATTTTCTTCAATTTCACCAACATCAAATCATCTTCATCCACTACAAGTCGAGAATTGCGATAGCAATTCGCGGCTTGAAGTGGATGAAGATGACAATAATAAATTCAGGCTTGAAAGGGTTAAATGACCCATCCGAGCACAATTGTTAAAGCTATTTATGACCGAGATATGGCTTAGTTCGATTGAAGACGAAATCTATATAGGGTCCTGCAGAAGACCAAACAATTCCAGAATGAACTTTTCATGATCCATTATGGTCATATAAACATATTCTATAAAAAAACGTTTGTATTTACAAACACACGTCCATCAGAGACAGGGGTAATACAATAATAGGGTAATGCAATGGCAAGACAAAGTTTTACGACTATGATCTTGCACAAGTGTGTCATAGCCAGCATGCCTTCAAATGTACTTGTATAAATAGCTCAATACTTGCATAAATATTCAAGCGTATTTGTATAAACGTTTTCTGAACTTGCACAAATATTTTCTGAATAAATGGTGTCCACTTGCAATCATGGTGGTGTCACAGTTTGCACAGGAGATTAGGTTGTAATTATTACATTACCACGAATACTCTGGGTAAATTGACCCTTTAAGTCCTCACGATGCATTAAAGCATCATTTTACATCCCTGAAAACAGATTTAATTTTCCTACAACAAAGGGTTTTAGAACAAAATTTCCATGAAACTAATTTACCAATACATGGCAATTTTCTTCAATTTTTAAACCACATGAAATCATGTTCATTCACTACAAGTCGAGAATTGCGACAGCAATTCGCGGCTTGTGGTGGATGAACATAACAGTGGTAAATTCAGGCTTGAAAGGGTTAAATAAAAAAAAGGCAAATATTATCATCAGATATAGAATGTGAAATTGTTGTTGTTAATAGAACGATGAGTTAACGGATATTTAGGATATTAAAGCAGCAACATCACTCCGTTCTTAGTATGATGCACATTAAGAGTGTATATTATACTGTGTTTCAAAATATTTAATAATACAGCTTCTATCACAATGTTGGTAATATTATCCTTCTAATGGAAGTATTAGCATTAAGATAAGATGAATCACCAATAGATTATCTGTCCAAAGATAACAAACAGCAAAAGGATTTCCATTATGTTTATTTGTGCAATTTGTCATCATATGAACAACTACAGTGCATGCTACTTGTATTATCATGATTATCTTTAGTGTATTTTTTGTTTTATAAGTATTTTATTTTGGAGGTCATTTAACAGGTACGTGTCCAGTCGTTTATAAACGGTCGCCGCGGCGCACTTGCGGCATGTGCTTATACACCCGTGCATTTATAAACGGGCAGACAAAATATATATAATAATCATTATATATATAACCAGATAATAATTTACAGTTTTCTTGTTCTTGTAAGGTACATTATTGAATAACTCACCTAGGAAGTAAGATCAGTGTCCGAAATCTGCCAGTTTAGCTCTTGTTTTGTGCAACAAATCTTGTGTACAAAAAAATTGGCACATAAAAAAAAACAAATTACGCATACAAGTTGGTCATCACTATAGCTCCCACCTCATGGACTGACAGATTGTACCGGGAACGTATACATTTTTTATCAATAACAGTTTAAGGAGGTGGGGGTCAGTGGTCAGCAAACCTATTTCTGACGATTTTTACCAATTATTAAAGCATCGTATTTCACTAATTCTGCTTCCTAGGTGCATTACCAAGTAGTGATGTATTGTGTCAATTTATACATTATACCAAACCTGGTCTAATTAAGAGAAAATACCTGATATTATGGAATAAAATGTACAGTTAGCTAGTAATTTTGGCCGTCCGTTTATAAACGCCGGGTGTTTATAAACACTCACCGGAAGTGCGCTGCGGGTGCTGATAAACGCACAGTCGCTTTTTAATGGGCGGCCATTTATAAATGGCTGGACCTGTACCTGTTTAAGGAATGTAATATAAACAGAACACTGGAAAAATATTTGTTTTTAGCTATATGACAACATACATAACGTTGATATATTAATATTTAAAATAAATATGAATACCCTCAAACCGTAGTGCTCTGTTTCATACGTATTTTATTCTGGAAATTATTTCTGTCACGTAATATAAGTAGTACGCCTGTACATTATTTGTTTATAGCTATAAGATAATTCATAGCGTTAATAGATGACTATTTCCAATATATATTATTATTGTAGGCCTACTTACGACGTCAACCATATAAGTTATCTGTCAGTAATCACACCGAATATGGTGACTTAATATAATCTGATAAATGACATGCCAATGCCTCTCTCCCCAGAATAGCTAATATTTCAATTGAGCGTTGCAGATATATATGAGGTGCTGATTGATTATCCGTTGTTAGAATACGTATAATTGATTTCTAATGTGTTTGCGTAGATTAATGACGGCTCAATATAATAGAAATGTCGCCTAGGCGAAAAGGTTGTACATGTGGGTATTATAAGAAAAACCTTGTAAATACACAATCGTACATAAGGCCAAGCCAAAGTGGTTGTATGTTCTATGAATTTCTTACCGTAAACAGAGTACGAGAGGGTGATTGTTTTTAACGTTATTATTATTATTATTATTATTATTATTATTATTATTATTATTATTATTATTATTATTATTATTATTATTATTATTATTATTATTATTATTATTATTATTATTATTATTATTATTATTATTATTATTATTATTATTATTATTATTATTATTATTATTATTATTATTATTATTATTATTATTATTATTATTATTATTATTATTATTATTATTATTATTATTATTATTATTATTATTATTATTATTATTATTATTATTATTATTATTATTATTATTGTATCTCTTTAGACGCTTTTATCCAGCTGCATAGCCGATCACAGCGCTTACAGAATAAAAAGTCATGTGTGCTAAAAGTTTCAGAATCTTATTAAAAAACGGCTAAAAACGTGGGACATCAGAGTAATCTATATGCAAATTGGAATAGGTGTGTTTTCAATGTCTGTTTAAAAGATTGTACTGTGCGAATTGTCCTAATGTTCAATGGCAATTTGTTCCAAAGTTCTGGGGCACGTGTACCAAACGCCTGTTTACCAACAACTTTGGCACAGGAATGAGTGTTAAGTTCATGGCACACCTGTTTTTGACGAAGTCGATTGTCTCGTGTTCTGGTAGTCAGGATAGATGATAGATAGTTTGGAGCTAGTCTATGGATACATTTGTATACTGTCACAATAATCATATAATTTATTATCTCTTGAATGGGCAGCCAGTGTAAGTCTTTGCGGATAGGTGTTATATGTATTGCAGCCTTCGAGCGTGTTACGAGCATTGCCGCACGGTTCTGGAGCCGCTGAAGTCGGTCCACATCTTTTGCAGCCAGACCACCTAAGAGTCCCTTACAGTAGTCAATATTAGATGTTACGAGTGCAACAACTAATTTGTGGCAAATACCAGCTGTGATGTACTTGCGAATTGATCCTATTCGCCGCAGGTGGTATGATGCAACTTTGATCTTGTGGTTGATGAAGCTAACCATTGTGAGCATTTGATCGAAATGAGCTCCAAGATTTCGAGCTGAAACAGCAGGCTTAATGAGTACTGTACCAAGTTGAACGTCGGGTAAACCATACTTTCTGAGCTGATGAGTACGAGGAATGCTGTCTTACAGTCATTTAAATTCAGCTTGAGAGTAGTGAGAAGTTATTTTAGTTCTCCAAAGCATGCTTGTAGTCGGTAGATAGCACATACTAGATCACCCGGTACATGTGGTCTGTAGAAAAGGTAGATTTGTATATCGTTAGCATACTTATGATATTTGATGCCATGTTTCTTCAGAATCGCCTCTGTAGCCGGAGAATAGACTGTGAATAGAAAAGGCCCAAGTACAGACCCCTGCGGAACGCCGTACTTTAGTTTGTGATCGGCTGATTGACTGTTTCCTACTTTCACGATTTTGTAGTGTGTTATAAGTATTTTGTTCTTCTTTGGACATCATGTGATATTTTGGACATGCAAGCTGAATTTGTGTTATTTTCTTGGAAAGATGTAGATAAGCATACGAGCGGAAATTTATTAAAACAAAATTTGGCAGGATGTGAATATACTGGCGGAAAAGTATTGTTTAACCAGCAAACACATAACATTGGTATAACATTTATACAATGTTGGGCCAACGTCGACGTTGTATAAAAGTTGTGCAAATGGTGTTTGTTTTCTGGGTAGTAGGCTGAAAAACTGATACAAGCGGAATAATTGTTAAACAATATTTCCTTTAAATTAACAAAATATTATACGCATGGTCATTTTCTCATTGGTAATACATACAATTTTGCTACGAGTAAAAACAATTCTGATATGTATTTGTCTCAAAATGCAAAATAGCATTCGACATACCAGTATATCATGCAAATTGTGTTTGTAGTCTAAAATAGTCTAAACATCTAAAACTTTTTATTTTTAATTAAAAAGTTCATTGTGTCAATTAATAAATAAACATTAAATGAAGTGGTAGTGGAAATAATGGATATGAGTTTGACGAGACTCTTAAGAATTGAGCTAGGTTTTCGACGATAACAGATTGCCTGACCGATCGCAAAGTACATAAACACAATTGTCTATAAACTCCAGACTTTTGAAACTGCACATCTTTGCGTGGCGCTAGTAAAATAGATGTTGAAACTACTGATATTTATATAAAATAATTGTAGTTTTTTTAAATAAAAATAACAAAACACATACTTATTATTAACTCATTCCAGACGGAGTCCGAGATAACTCGGGCAAGCTACTTCGACGCTACAGGACGGAGCCCGAGATAACTCGTGTTATATGACGTCATAAAAAGTAAACATTTAAAAAATGTCCCGTCCACAGAAACATGTATGTACTGAAAGTGCCGTCTTGAATGAGTTAAAACAAACTGTTTTTTGTACAATAGATAATACAATAATTATCTCTCAAGATCTCACTTTTTGTACAGATCATTATTGTGTCGATTTTAAAAAAATAAGCGTATATTCTGCATGAACATATTATTATTATGTAGATCGTCGCCTCGGAGCTAAAGGATCCTATCTGACACTCGTCAGAGTGGCAGATAGGATCATTTAGCTCCGAGGCGACGAGATGGTGTTGATAATATCCGTTCAGTTAGACTATTCAGTCCCTCTAACAGACTATTGGTTTAACCCTTTGACTTCCAGGCCGGGGTGCATGCCAGGATCCAGATATACTGGTGTACGAGTTCCATTTGAGTTCCATTCCATTTGAGTTCCATTTGAGTTCCATTTAAAGCTGGAATTGCTAACGCAATTTCCAGCTTCAAATGACGAAAAATACATAAATGTAGTATATATTTGACGAAAATTTGTGTCATTTTATGGTTACGCTCATTGACGAATGACGACGGAAATTTCCGTCATGTATGGTAGTGAAAAGGTTAAGTATATAGAAATTCCTCCTAGTTTTTAGCATTCCCCAAAACTCATGTGCTTAGTTATTTAAACAAAAAAAGAAAAATGCAATCTTAATCCATGACTGGCAGGTGCAGACGACAGCGGATACGTAGTTTAATCCAATCAACTGATAGTTACCATCCTTATCATTAGCGATCCAATTTAAAATCACATGTAATATATTAGTGTTCCGTACACTACGTCGATCTGTTGTAGACAGCATTGTCAGAATATGTATGACGAATGAGTACCCTTATAATAATAATAATAAATAATAATAATAAATCATTTTTATAGCGCCATGTATCTGGCAAACAATTACAGGCGCTTCACATTACATGTATATTAATTGTACACCCTTCATAATACACTGTTATTAAGTTGTGTTATGTTATCTTCAGGTTGATGTTTGTGATTTGAAGACATCATTTCACTGAAGCAGCAAAAAACACTAATATTTCAGCCAAAATATAATGTGATATCTTGAATTACATATAATTATTTAAATAACATAATCACTAAAATCATTTAACCCTTTGAGTGCGGGCTACGCTTTTAAGCGCATTCATACTGTTTTTTCACAACTAAAATTTGACAGAAATTGAACAAATATGCATGTATAAATCTTGAGTAAAGCCCCCATTGTGAAATTTAGCAGGTTTAATTTTTAAGTGAGGAGGTATTTTCCTTTCATTTGAAGTTGGCAATTGCGTGAGCAATGCCAACTTCAAATGAAAGGAAAATGTAAAGTAGTAATTAAGCACTTAAAGAGTTAAATGCACAATATTTTTTTGGTTTTTCACCTTCAGGGGTACATTTATTCTACACTGTCCTGATTCCGTAAAATACCCCGGTGTAGTAAATGAAATGAGAACTCGGAATGTCCTTACTTTGATGCATTTCTTGCTTAACCCTTAAAGCGCTATATTAATTTGTAAAAAACATCGCAATCATTGGGTTTTTTTTAATTTGAAATCACAATGAATGTCTTAGTCAGCTCTTTCTGATTCATTTGAATACCGACGTTATGGGTCTACGGCCATTAGAAATATTTCTAGTCTTAGGCTGCTATGGTCAACGGTTTAATATAGACAACTATAATTTCTACGCATTGTACTTATCCTACACATTGCCATATATGTCCTACCAGGTACTCATTTTCACCTGAGTCAAGTGATGCATTTGAGGGTGAAGTGCCGTGCCCATGGGCACAATATCGAAAAGATGTACCATTGCAAATTGAAATATGTTAATACCGAAAATTGTTTCAAGATTGATAGGGGAGGAACGACATCGGTAAAGCGCCAAGCTCTAACCATTGCGTCATATCTCTCTCTCTCTGTATAAAAATACATTTATATGTAATTCAATATACAGTGGAACCTCGCTAAACGGACCACCCAAGGGACTTAGCAAAAGTGGTCCCATTAGTGAGGTGGTCCCCTAAGTGAAATTGTACATTATACCTTATAATAATTATATGAAAATTCCCATGCTCTAAGTACAGTATATGTGTACTATTAACTACGTGTATAAGAGATAAAGCAACACGCAAACTATCTTGAGCAGTCATCAACTTTTCAACGGTATCAGGTAGCCTTTTTCAGAACAGAACTCTGGAATAGAATCTATCCATTCTGGGGCATCTAAAATGTTTTAGTCGTAGAAGACAGATCTTGTTGTTCATCATAGTCTTCATCTAATCTGCTAATTGTCGCTGACTGTGGGTGCGACTTGCATATATGAGATTTATTTTTTTCTTTAAGCGTAAGCTTATTACGTCTAGCTTGTGCCATGTTGATGCACAAAGTTGAATGACTTACTAAATTCTGATCCCCTTTTTATATCTCGTAAGCTGTTGTTCTGTTTATTCTGTTAGACAGCGAACAGAAAAGAGCATTAAAACGCTAAACAAGCTATTAAATGTCACTGGGAGCAGTTCAATACTGTATTATGACGTGTGATGTCGACCCAATGCTAGTTCATTGTTGGCCAACCGTCTGATATGCCGGCCCAGCATTAAAACAACACTGGTTCAATGTCTCGTATTTGCTGGGTTATCCCTTTAATTTATCAGAGCAGACCCTGCGAGCGCTATGGCCTTGTTAATGTGGCGTATTACATGATAAATCACACGCATAATTGCCGTCTCTAAGTTACGAATACGAATCAGTTTATTTGTTAGGTTATGCACAGATCAGTAATACCATTGATATAAAATGATTATTACAACCCCGAGACTTAATAACTAGTACAGATACAGAATTATAATTAGATGTGAGTCTATGATATGTTGACCTCTGAGGGTCAAATTCCCCGCGGAAGAGACTATAGTGTTGCTAATTCTGATTAATCCAGATAAGCATATTATAATTTTATTTAGTAGCTAATTTTCATTCAATTTTCTAAAATAGTTACAAAAAGATCGGTATACAATAAATTATCTTGCAAAGATACTGAATACAAAGATTACCGTTATGAGCCTTACTTTATTAAAAGCTACCAATAGATTAAAATTAACATGAAATAAGATTAATTCTGAGCATTCAGACGGATGTCGCTTGAGTTCAAGCAAGCGTGAAGGCGCGACGTCCACCATATAGGGACCATGGCAATTTTACTGCCCCGCCAAGTGTGTCAAATAAACTTCACGGTGCAGGGCGTTCAGCTCACAAGGGCCATAGAGATTACAAGGTCTTATCCAGATAGTCATTGTTTGTCTTTTACGGGGATCCAAGCGTGGAGGCGCGACTTTCACAGTAGGTGTGAATGATATGTCTGTGATCCAAGAGGCTCGAAAAATTGACCCTTGATGTCCCAGGTGGTCCGCTTAGCGAGGTTCGAGACTGGTTTTGTTAAAAAAAGTGGTCCGAGTCCCGAATAGCGGGAGTGGTCCGCTAAGGGTTAATCCTTAAGCATTACGTCAATGGGAAAAACTTTGGGACTGGACAAAAGTGGTCCGAGACGCGAGGTGGTCCGCTTATTGAGGTGGTCCGGAAGCGAGGTTATACTGTACAACGATCACTAATTTATTATATGATTTCTGCCATTGTCTATGGTGTAATACCTTTATTGTAGCATTTTTCCGTAATTAAAAAAACACGAATGTTTGGCCCAAGTCTTGTATTCTACCCCCTAATTTAAATAACAACTGAAAGACGGTAGTGATTGGCCGATCTCGTCATGTGAGAGGCTGAGCCTCTCTTCGAATGGTCGGGGGTAGAATACAAGACTTGGACCGAATGGCTCATTACATTAATGTGTTTTTTCTTGCTGCGGAATTATTTGTTCCAGCTGTTGTTGGGCCACGAGGGGCGCTGGCTCTGGTGCAGTGGTTAAAGCTGCCTGCTTGGAAAATCGAAGATGCGGGTTTGAAGCCCGCTCTGGCATTCAAGTTTCAAAGAAATAAAATGTTTCTTCTCCGCTCACTCGCAAATATATAATATTGTGAGGAACCTCCATGACTGACAGGTAGCGGATCAGCCTCAGATCACCAGGTCTTTAATTTGAAATTATCTGTCTAGAGGTTAGTCTCATCTCATTCATCTCACCATCTTCAGGAGGTCCTCCTTGCCCAGTTTAGCCGATATGTGTGTACAAAAATGGTCTAAAACTCCAATCATTATAGTTTGTTCGTTGGTGTTCCTGTCATTAAATCATTTTGTGTGTTTTGTTGCGTTAACAAAATTAAGCAGTATATAATGGTCCGTACAATGACAATGGGCCGCGGGCTCCCCTGTGCCACTGAGCAGGCGTTAGGTTGGGGAGTGACAGTGTTTATAATCCACAAGTAGCTGACTGGTATATATGGGGTACACAGTGGTTCACCTGGCCGCTGAATGGGCGTTAGGGTGGAGTGTGACAGTGTTTATCTAGCAGTAGCTGACTGGTATGTGGGGTACAGTGACTTCCCTGGACCGCCGCTGAGGAGGCGTTGGGGTGGGGAGTGGCAGTGTTTATCCAGCAGTAGCTGACTGGAAGTTCGGGGAGTGACAGGGGTCCTGATGCGCTTCTCCAGGCCCATGTAAGCTTGGAGTCGCTGTAGCCCTGCAGAGCACCACAGACAGCTGCGGAATTAGCTCGCAGCGGGTCCATACTATTCTATTCTATTCTATTCTATTCTATTCTATTCTATTCTATTCTATTCTATTCTATTCTATTCTATTCTTTCTGCTCCAGCCGGTCCGTAAATGGGACGTCAGAAATGGGCCGCGTTTTAGGGGATGTTTGCTTCTGTGTGCTTAAAATATGGATGATTAATTTTGCGATCTGTTTGTGTAGATTAATGAGGGTTCAATGGAAATCGCCATAAAATATCAAATATTTCAACTGTGTGCTGCAAATATATATGATGTAATGATTGATTATATGTGGTTGATATATGGAAAAAGTTTTGCGATCTGTTTGTGTAGATTAATGACGGTTCAATGGAAATCTCCATAAAATATCAAATATGTTTGCTCAAATATATATAATGTGGTGATTGATTATGTGTAGTTGATGTATGTGCAATGATTTGCGATCTGTTTGTGTAGATTAATGACCTCCCTATCAAAGAGAAAAGGTCACGTACATGTGGGTACTATAAAATAAACCCTTTAAGTACACAATCAAGAGCAGCTTGAGACACACTCGGAAATATTTTGTGATTTTCTTGGCACGATGAGACCTCCAACGTTTTTCATATAGATACTGCACGAATGTTTAACCCTTTAACCATATAAGCGCTGAAATACTTACGTATAAACCATGGAAACCAAAGGGTTTTTTCGATTTGAAATCATCATAAATGTCTTAGTTACCTCTTTCTGATTCATTTGAATACCTATGTTATGGGTCTACGGTCTTTATAAATACTTTTATTCTTACAGTGCAGGGATCGATTTTAGTCTTCAGAATCTGACGACTACAGACGTCAGATTCTGACGACTAAAGTCGGTCCCGGCGCTGTAAGGGTTGAACCCTCACGATGCATTAAAGCATAATTTTACATCCCTGAAAACAGACTTAATTTTTCGACAACTAGGGGTTTTAGAATAAAAATTGCCATGAAACTGGTTTACCAATACATAGCAATTTTCTTTAATTTTTAAACCACATCAAATCATCTTCATCCACTACAAGTCGACAATTGCGACAGCAATTCGCGGCATGTAGTGGATGAAGATGACAATGGTAAACTCAGGCTTGAAAGGGTTAACAACGGCCAAAAAATAACAACCCAAAATGTGTAGGACGCTCTTACAAACGCTGTTAAAACTCAGTAATAACAATTCAACATCGTACGTCGTTCTTATGATGTTCCTAAAGGGATCGTAGTACGTTCACCCCGTGTGTGGACAAAAACAAGGTTTTAGAAACGTATATATGTGAAGCTATACGAACACTAAAAAATTGAAAATACAGAATCGTAACTTTTGAAAGATCATAACTTTTACTGGCTCTTCATGAGTAAAATGTGTTGAAGGCTTGCCCCTTTGATTTTTCGGTTAAATTAAAGTAAATTCAAAGGATCCTGAAAGAATCCTGACTTTTAAGGTTATTAAGGTGTCATGGCAACCTTGAATAATGTCACTTCATTTTACATTACCTTCATAATTTAAAGTGTGTGATGTACTTTATTGCCATATAGCTCTACAGTATTTCAATCTAATTAGAGGAAGACAATAATACAATGCAGAATTGAACAATAACCTGTTATTTACCCATGGCATTTTCTTATCTAGCTCTAATTTGATTGCGAACGTATGTATTGTGGAATATAGGTTTATTGCTGCCTAAGGCTGGATATGTGCGCAATATAAATTTAATTATCATTATTATTAATTTATATTATTACAACGTAGGTGCAAAATATAGTAATATTAGAGCAAAACTTTACATTTGTAAACACCAACATCATATAAGGACAATTATATCTCGACGTCAAACAAGCCTACTAGTTATGTGTACATTTTTCAGGGTTAGTATCTACCCTACAATCCCTTGGTCATGGCAATGTGAACTCACAAACAAAGCATTTTGAAGATTCGATGATATGCATATCCGCTGGGTTTTGACAAATATTTTTTTTGTCACTTAAAAGTGTAATGACAATTAATTGAAGCAAACGTTTCCTATAATTTGACATTGCAATGACCTCAACTTGCTTTTGCTATGATATTTGATACACTGTAGTGTGGACGCTAACCCTGTAAACATGACCATTACAAGTATCGATACTATTTTCCTATGTCTCATTACATTACATTACTCTTTTTTTTTGTAATTTATAACTAAATTCATAACAAGTGCTGGAAAACGGATTTAGAAATACAATTATCTACATAGTATGCTATGACATTGTTGTTGACCTCATGTAAGTATGATGCAGGTAGGTAATAACAATACAAACTAATGTTGCTAACATGTTAGGGGTGTACAGTATCATTGATATCTAGAGCGTGTAAGGACACTGTCGTGAAGCGCACCCCAGTATATGAACAATTATACACTTTTGTGCATCAATGTGCTCATATAGAAGTGACAGCTAATAGTTCAATAGATATTACATTCAAAGTGGTGTAACTCAACATAAAGCCATATGTTCTTGAGTGAGTTAAAAACATTGTTCATTTGATATCATGTGGATGTGGATATGCCATAATTGTTAATCTAAAAAGTATGTTACGTAGATGGGTTGTGTGTGCTATACATAAAAAGATGTTCTACAATGTAATTAGCATTACTAGTATCGGGACATTGGATAAATAGGTGATGACATAACATTTTAAATCTATATAACGTCTCTAGTCTCTATCTTAACTCTTTATGTGCTTCATTACTACTTAACATTTTCATTTCATTTGAAGTTGGCATTGCTCACGCAATTGCCAACTTCAAATGAAAGGAAAATACCTCCTCACTTAAAAATTAAACCTGCTAAATCTCACAATTGGGGCTTTACTCAAGATTTATACATGCATATTTGTTCAATTTCTGTCAAATTTTAGTTGTGGAAAAACAGTATGAATGCGCTTAAAAGCGTCGCCCGCACTCAAAGGGTTAATAATGACAAAGATCTTGAATAATTTACTGCATTACTTGTACATTATATTGAAAACATAAGATTTGGTTAAATAATGTCAGCTCTGAATCTGAATTATCATATCTGAATTAATGATGAATAGATGATTTAGTGATTTCATGGCGGCCATTTTAAATTTTGCCTGCTGGTGATAAAACAAAAATATCGTTTTTTTATTGTATTCCTTGATACCGAAAAACATATGGTTTGATAAAATAATATCGTCTCTATCCCAATTATTAACGAAAATATGATCACTTCAGTGATTTCATGGCGGCCCTTTTGCATTTGCATGATAATAATGATTTCATGGCCCATTTCATGGCCCATTTTAAATTTTGCATGATAATGATGTCAAGTAAATTTAACGTTTGTTTTATTGTGCCTGAAAAGAGGGTTTTGACAACAATTTGCGATCTCCATCAAACTTTTTCTTATTGTGTAGTCTATTCTGAACATTTTCATATAGGTGGCATATTTTAACAATTAAAATTCCACGGGAGTTTATTTATAAACACAAGCATCCCAACTATGACTGGTATATGTGGGGTACAGTGGTTGCCCCGGGCCGCCGAGCGGGCGTTAGGGTGGAGTGTGACAGTGTTATCCACAAGTAACAGACTGGTATGTGAGGTACGGTGGTTTTTATCCAGCAGCAGCTGACTGTTATGTGGGGTACAGTGATTTCCCTGAGGCGTTGGGGGTGGGAGTGGCAGTATTATCCGGCCATAGCGGACTGGTAGGGTGGGAATGACAGTGGTCTGCTGGGTTAAATAGAAATCGCCATAAAATATCAAAGATTTAAACTCTGCGTTGCGAATATATGAGATGTGATGATTGATTATCTGTAGATGTGCAATGATTTGCGATCTGTTTGTGTAGATTAATGACCTTCCTGTTAAAAAGAAAAGTTCACGTACATGTGGGTATTATAAAATAACACTTTAAGTACACAATGAAGAGCAGCTTGAGACACACTCGGAAATATTATGTGATTTTCTTGGCCCGATGAGACCTCCAATGTTTTTCATAGGGATAATTCACGAATGGTTAACAACGCCCAAAAAATAACAACCCAAAATTTGTATGACATTCTTACAAACTCTGTTGAAACTCAGTAATAACAACTTAACATCGTACGTAGTTCTTATGGTGCTCCGAAAGGGATCGTAATACGTTCACCCAATGTGTGAACAAAAACAAGGTTTTGGAAACCATAAGAAGCCATAAGAGCGCTAGAAAAATAGGAAATACAGAATCGTACAAATCCATTGGTCGTTCGCACCTATGTGACCGATGCTTGAAATTAGTCTTTTACATTGAGTTAGATACGTTTACTTCACACCAAATGAGCGTTAATTTGTTGGGGTGAGACTTAGCCTAAAGAAGTTGTTCACAGTTACGAAAATGTAAAAAAAGACTTACTTTTGTTTTATAAATGTATACGTTACTACACGCGTACACAATAAACAGCAAATAAAAAAATTCAGTCCAGAAGCGAAACGTGTTAGTTCGTGTGCACACCACTGCATTAGGACAAATGTGGTATCGTTGGTTAGTTTATAACTCCAGGTTCACAGATCAGGTGGATTTATAATTTTAAAATGGGCGTTTCAATGGTAACGGGGTTAGAGCAGAACGACCTCAAACATGTCATCCTAATTTTTCTAATGTAGATATATGTATGCCCTAAAAGCAGAAAATCTCGCCGAATTTGGATACTTCAGTTACAAAATACCACGTATTGTATCAGCATAGGATGACCAGCAAGAACTAGGGCTTAGACATTAGTTACCGCCATTTGTCCACATACACTGCTTGGCTACATATAGCTTTTTTTATATCCTAATATTTAAAAGCAATTAAAACATTAAAACATTAAACCGTTATATGACATAAAATTGGAGAGTTCTTATTTTTAATGAAATATCCCAAAAGTTAAGGAATCATTATAAATACCTAGAGAACCACTGCATCAAATTTGAAGGCGATCCAACCAACGGTTCATAAGATATCACGCCTACAAGCTTTTTGGGTGGCTATTTTTTTCAAAATATCCTCCGCCAGTCATCTTTTTTTAATGGATTATTCCCAAACGTTGATCAGATCATCGGAAATACCCAGAGAACCACCAAATAAAATTTGAATGTGATCCAAACAACGGTTCATAAGATATCTTGCCCACAAGCTTTTTGGGTAACTATTTTTTCAAAATGTCCCCCGTCAGACATCCTGTTTTAAATAAATTCTTCCCAAAAGGTAATCGGATCATCAGAAATACCCGGAGAACCACCAAATCAAATTTGAATGCGATCCATTAAACGGGTAATAAGATATCGCAACCACAAGCTGTTGGGGTGGCTATTTTTTCAAAATTTCATCCGTCAGTCATCTTGATTGTAATGAATTATTCACCAAAAGTTAATCGGATCATTAGAAATGCCTAGAGAACCATTGCATCGAATTTGAAGATATCACGCCCACAAGTTTTTCGGGCGGCTATTTTTTTCAAAATATCATCCGTCAGCCATCTTGTTTTTAATGGATTATTCCCAACAGGTGATCAGATCATATGAAATACACAAAGAACCACCCATCAAATTTCAATGCGGTCATATCAATGGTTCATAGGATATCGCGTCCAAAAGCTTTTTGAGAGGTTTTCGTTTTAAATGTCCTTCGTCTGCCATCTTATTTTTAATAAATTCTACCCAAAAGTTAACCAGATCATCAGAAATATCCAAAAATACCCAATTCGAGTGGGAATCCATTAAATGGTAATATGATATTGTGCCCACGACAATAATACTTGAGCTAGCACTACTGCTGCCATCTTGGAAAATGGCCGCTTACGTCTTGGTACCAAAAAATATATATAGGAAGAATTTCCCAGGCACATAGGTCATGTTTGTAAAAAATAAAACAAAAAATATCTGATAACTTCTTAGTGAGAGCTAAATTCCACATACGCACATAGGGGGTGGAGGAGACGGAATAATGCTAAACACTGTAAGCATCCCGATAGTATCGGGGATGCTTAATTATGTTTGCCCGGCATATGCATGAAAATCCAACATGGTTGTTACCAACATCACGTATATGCTTCCATTCTGCTGAAAATTACATAAATTTTTGTTTTTCACAAATGGCGGCCATCTACAACTTTACACATAATGCAATATCTACGTACTTTCCAACCACAACACTATGCCGGGCATACCTGAAAAACATACGGTAGACAACAAAATTATGATTTTGTGTCCATTCTGTCGAAAATGTATATCTTAGCCTTGCAGAAGTGGAGGTCATCTAAAATTTTGCCCACAATTCAAAGTCCAAAATAATTTCTGGCCACACCATTATGTTGGGCATAGCTGAAAACCCTATGGTAGATAACAAAATCAAGAATATACTTATATTTTATCGAAAATTATATCAATTTCATCTTTGACCTTGGTCAAAACACTTTTCAAAATTCAAGAGGGCTCCTAGGCTTTGGTGCTTTTATCCGTCAAGTAACGATAAATTGGCTAAGCTACCTGACTAGACCCACTTTCGCACTAGATGTTGATTCAACATCGCAACAACGTCGTGTTTCTAATGGGCAAAGAGATCGATCATCATAGCCTATTCTATTATATTTTATAATGACATGGTTACTTAATCTGGTTCCATTATCACATCGTGTCAGTGAAAGCGTGACTTCCGATATGACTGCTATGTTAGCGAAACATGGATGTTTAGGCCATCTACAGGCTAAGAATAATGAAGAATAATTTGTACAACATATAATGTAGCCTACATTAAGATGGGCGAAATACACCATACAAATGCGTGTAATACCTTATGCACTTTGGACAGCAAGGCAAAACTAAAAATAAGTAAAAAAAAAAGAGTTTTAAGAGTTTTAAGGTAAAAAATTATTTGCCACATTTTCATCTTAATAGTTATAGGACTTGTGCTGATTCAATTGGTCTTTGAATTTTGTCAGGTGTCATGATTAATGCTCTACTTTTTCTGAAGGGCCGCATATCACATTGCTTGAGTATTTACCACTGCCATTATATATTAGATATTTGTTGATGATGACGACAGATTTAATATAGCTATGGTATAGATAGATACTTATTGATGAGGTGAAATCTATTACAAGTATGATATACGTCCTTATCCTTGACTATGACCATCATGCCGGATCCATCAATAGTCAGTAGGCGTACCATGCAATTATCAATAGGAAGATTTTTTTCAAACAGAATTCTTGATTCACGAATACTCGTAATAATAAGTGATTTTAAAATTGTATAAATGCTTTTTATTTTTTTATTTTCAAGTCTAATAAGATCCATTTCTCCCGCAACCCATTTCAAGTAAGTGCTGGGCGTTTCTTTATAAAAGCAGGCAGCGTGATCACCGTGACACTCAGAGGTATTTGTTCATGTTACTGTGAGGTAGGTGTAATTTTCATAGCCATTCTCTACATACATGTTGTTTTCTCACACACCGTGTAGTGGCACGAAATTTAGTTTCTACAATTTTTTTGTGTTTGTTAAAATGACTGCATATGTTGACATGTCAATTTTGAAAAATAAATTTATATGAAGTTTTGAAGCCTACTGATTTTACCTAAAAGGTTTTTAAAAAGTATCAAAATATCTAAAGGCATCAAAAATGATCAAGTTGTATATCGCCATGTAAACAAATTATACAACAATTTATACAATGAATAGCTGATTCTGGTGAATGATGTTTCCTGTAGGCTGATTGTAGTGGATTAGAAAGATGGTTATTTTTTATATGAACTTGCAGCTGATTGGCTATCACTTTTTCTAAGATTCTGGGAAGGAAACTTAAGTTGGATACAGGCCTCTAATTACTCAGTTCGTTTTTAGGAATATATGTTTTTTTCAGTAGTGGTCTTACATGAGCTCCTTTTTGGGGGGAATGTACTAGTGTCCATTGAAATGGTAATTATAACTTTAAATATACTTATAAGCTGACCTAGGTCTATTCTTGTAGGCTAGAAAAGAAACAAAATATTTCCCTGTACACACCCTACACAGACAGATGAAACATTAACTCTCTGAGGTTCATATTGAATCACTACTCTAGCTCATTCCATGCCATCACCGACTGTGATAATGTCCTGTTCATAGTAGGGTGTGGCACAGAACACAACTGCACAGTATTTGTGGAAGATCCACAACTAGTGACAAACAGTGGAAAAGGTGAGCTGTGCTGTGAGACAATTTTAATAACAGAGAAGTTAATGTACAAGATCTACAATCTACCGGATGTTTAAAGGTGTGGTCAACTGTTAAAATTTGCGGGACAAGGGTCCCCCAGAAGGCAATAGTGCCCGTGGGGAGGCCAAGGCCATATTCCATAATAATACTAAATATGCGTTTCATACCCAAAGTCTCATTAAGAGCAAGTTCTCAAATCACAGCAAGTTCATATATACTTGAGCGACATCTATGAGCTAATAATTCAGAGCCCTTGGCCCTTGGCCCTACTTGGTCGTTGGCTTGCAAACAAACTGACTGTATTACTGCAGGGATGTGGAAACTGCTTGGACCCCAAGCTTGTATTTACAAAACTCAAACATTGTACATTTGTTCAAAGTTGGTTCAATGTTGGGCCAGCGTCGCAGACGTTGGCCTAGCATTAAAACAGCATTGAATCAATGTCTCGTTTGAGTAGTATCTTGTAATCAGTTCAGTGGTTATATTAATGCCGTCAATCTGTACTTAAAGGGACTAGCCCACGTTAAAATCATAAAAAAATCGGTGATTTTATTTTGGCTTTTTAATATGACCATATGATGTAAACATGTCCATAGACTAGAACTGCAAAGTTTTTTAATTTTTCTGCCGCGCGTTCACCAGCTAGGCTAGATATAGAGACGAAATGCCTGATTTCTAATTATTGACAACCATGTCAAAAATAGGAAATACGGGAATTTCGTCTCTATATCTAGCCTAACTGGTGAATGCGCAGCAGAAAAATTTAAAAACTTTGCAGTTTTAGTCTATGGACATGTTTACATCATATGGTCATATTAAAAAGCCAAAATAAAATCACCGATTTTTTTATGATTTTAGCGTGGGCCAGTCCCTTTAATAGGCTACTGTTGGCCTGCACTTGACCGTCCCAGGCATGCGCATTTTTCAGTTGAATGATTCTTTAATAGCTGTGACAACACACATATTGTATTGTTCTCAAAAGGTAAATCTGTCGAAGCATTGCCCCCAACTAACTAAACTCCAACTGAGGCATAGAAAGGATATTTTCGAATTTTGCATACACCAAATAGGTTAGAAAACTGGTTTCCAACTTTTCCATTAAATGCTTACAGATTACGAAATTACCTAGCCTAATGTGACGATTAAAAAGTCAAGTTATGTCATTATCAGGTAAGAATCCCATTGTATTGTCAGGTTATGGAATTTTAATGTCAGATTATGATATCTCTTTCTTTCAGTATTTGCAGGTATAATTAAGAAATAACATTTTAATGTCAGGTTATAATAATAATATTATTGTAAGGATATTGCTTTACAATGTCATTCATGCATAGACATGTCTAGCATATTACATTTGAATATCAAGATTGGAGGGTAGGCCTGGTGTCAGGATGTCAGGAAACTAGTCCTGACACTGTTAAAATATGTGTTTAGCTGGATGGGCAAACTTGAATCACAAACCCTTTTTACCGTAATATAATTTTGATCTGCTATTTGAATCACATATGGTATTTAAATTAATTACACGGCTGGAGAACACACATACTACGTTCTATGTATTTCTGAATATTATACAGATCTTTATAAATTAGATCCCACTTGTAATATTAGAGGTGAACTGTTCGCAGAGAAGGAGATTTATATGTACAATAAAATCTTTAACCCTTTGACCGCCAAATTATTCAATTGAAATATTCACTCACTTGAAGTTGTGTCTCGCTGACGCGATCCACAACTTCAAGTGAGTGAAAATTATTCAGATTTGGCAAAATGGGGGTCAAGTCTTTTAAAATCTTGCTGGTTTATGTCACATTTTATCTTAAACATATTTTAAACGTGATACTTAATGTGCTAATAACAAATGAAAACCCAAATATATGCGGCACAGGTGGTTGAAGGGTTGAAGCTTTAGACCATCATATGCATGTTTTAGGTTTTAGTTGTACACCAGCTGTCTCTATCTCTGTAATCATTGTGGTGCTTTTGGGGAACAAATGTGTCCCGCTGTTCGTACACAGTGGACTACTCATTTGAAGCATACAAAATATGCAATACAACAATACAAAACATCACACCAACACACAATACCTCACAAAAATTCAGTCTAGGACAATTGCTTTTTTGTGCCAAAAAAATTCACGTTATTGAGTGATATGGATTGTATTGACCAGCACACTAATACGTATCACAGATTTACAGATAAGTTTTACAGATTTGGGATGGTAACATGATTCGACAGTGTTGTATAATACAACTGAACTGTGAATAGATGTTAATATTTGGTTTCAGACTCATCAACCTCAGAAGCAGGATATATACAGCTTAGACGATGTTGACTTCACCAAATCTGATCGTGGACCATCGTCTGTCACTGTCTGCCCAGATATTGCCAGAGCTGGAGAAACATGAGGATAAAGTGGCCTTTGTTAGTATCATTTGTTTAGCTGACACCAACAGACTGAATTAAATGTAGTGGCGCAATGATGTGCTGTATAGTGAGTGAGTGAGTGAGTGAGTGAGTGAGTGAGTGAGTGAGTGAGTGTGAGTGAGTGAGTGAGTGAGTGAGTGAGTGAGTGAGTGAGTGAGTGAGTGAGTGAGTGAGTGAGTGAGTGAGTGAGTGAGTGAGTGAGTGAGTGAGTGAGTGAGTGAGTGAGTGAGTGAGTGAGTGAGTGAGTGAGTGAGTGAGTGAGTGAGGTTGTGTTAGTACAATATGCAAAAAAATGTATCCACTGCATACCTGTAATGAAGATTAGCTTACATATTTTTATTCTGATCTAATATTCATGTATTTTTATGTTATTTTTGTAACTTTAAGTACCATTTCAGATTGACGAGGTTACAGGTAAACAGACCACATACAGAGAGCTGATTGTGACTGTGAAGCGTTTAGGAGCAGCTTTACTAAAACATGGCCTCAAACCAGGAGACGTTCTCTCTATCTGTGCTCCTAACTCAATAGAACACGTGTTCTTGTTTTTCTCTATATCTATGATTGGTGCAGTGTATCATGTTGGTGAATGGGAAAAATCAGAAGGTATTATAATCAATTAACAATATATACCAATTTATGTAGCTATATATCGGTTAAATGGCTTAAATATCAATGCTATGTTTGCTAGATTTGTTTGCACGGGAATTGAAAATTTGTCAACCGACTATGTTTGTGACTGATCACCAAAGATACCTTAAAATCAAGCAGGACACTATATCACAAATTACTTCTCTGAAGGTATGAATTTGTTAACGTAACGCAATGATGATCATTAATTATGTAAGTTGTGTATTCATTTGCTTCGCCACAATAATGTGCCTGATCAGCTGCAGTCATTTAGTAATAATTAAAATTTAGTATTATAGATCTGTGTGTATGCAAGAGTGTAATTTAAAACTCGACATTATAGTTCAGGCATGCCAGCACATGTCACTAAGATGTTAGAATATGACGATAACTTGTCATGATATTACGCCATGCTGTCAGTATACATGACACTATAATGGCGATGCTGGCGAGTGATGATATATAAAATGTATACTATAATACTATAGTGGCATAATACATCGACATGTAGCTAATGATTCAACATTATAATAATATAATTTTAAGCTATTCTAATATTGACGTCATACTGCAACAATATGATGCCTTGAAGAAATAGTACTATATGTAGCCCCCCCCCCTAATTTACAAATATGCTATCTGCTAATGTATTGATCACATGGTCATGAGATTTACGAAATTCTTCAAGCATGATTTCCTTCATATTGTGTAGATTGACATCATTGCAAAGATTCAGATTCCCAATTCTAGCATTAAAATCACCACATGACAATAAACTACGATTATATTCAACAACAGTTTGCAATATAGATGGTTCCAGTAAATTCACACTTCATTCAAATTTGACATTTCGTAATGTGATGAATATTTGGACGGTATGTAAAGAGTAGACCATCTCTATCTGAAACAAAAAAATCGCGTCACACTTTATAAACAATAGCATTGTCATATGAGGTGGTGATGGCCCACTAGAAAATCGTTACAATCGGATGTATACAAATGAGTCTAAAAATGCATCTATGAGACAAGTAAAAAAGTTATAAAAACCTACAAAGTTAGTATTATTTAATTTTGATCGAAAACCATCAACATTCCATAAAATGATAAAAAAGGCACAATACCGCCTCTCAATTGCTGACACTCTCATATCCTTCAGTTTTACCGGGTATTGTTCATACATCTTCCGACATATCGTCCAGTTAATCGAGTCTCTTCGTGATCTGTTCTAGATCTAAATATGAATTATTTATATCATACTGCTAATATAAGTGGATATAATTTAAAATTCTAACTGTAGTGTACAGTTACATGTTGTTTCTAATATAACATTCTTTAACAACCATTTTGTCTAGGGCATTTTTCTAATTGGAGACAAACCTGCCTCTGGCCTGGAAACGTTGTTATCCTTGCTGACTAATGATGAATGTCAGGATGTCAGTGATATAGATCCAGAATTTGATGCCCGCACTGCACCATTTACGATGTATTACACAGGCGGCACCACAGATTTATCAAAGTGTGTCGTTTGTTCACACTATTCCTGTACATATGATACGATTCGGATGAGGTATGTATGTCTACGGTCATGGTATATATATACATATCTGACTGGCTACTTGACCGGAGTTGGCCGTCATTCAGATAAGGTCAGCAATGGGGATTGTAGTTCAATTTCCACGCTTTATTGACCTCTCTGAGTCTGAATGATCAATGGTCAAGTCCGGTTGAGCATATATTTATATATATATATATTTTATCATATTATAAAATTATTTACCTTTATATATTCATGTTATTTGCGAGCTTCTCTTGTTTGTGTTGCAGAGATGAACAGTGTAGTGTTTCACAACCTGGAGATGTGCTTGTTATCACCAAGCCTATGTGTTTTGGGTCAGTGCTCCCAATTACGATGGAGCATTTCGCGACAGTAGGCGCAACCTTCATCTTAACTCCAGATATACAACTGTCTACGATATTTCGAGCAGTAGAAATGTACAAGGTTTGTGAATGGCTTTGATTATATGCAGGTCATTATTTTCCAAATTTTTTGTCACCTAACTCATCTAAAAAATTGGGTTTGTACTCGCAGCCTACAATGTATGCTAGCAAGGCTACATTCCCATATTCATGATATTGGTGTAATGTCTTGTGTACATGTATATAAATGTAAATGATGTATATGTACACAGACGTTCGCACGATCTCTGATAAGTTATACTGCCTACTTATTTTCTCATTATTTTACAGGATATACAGATATACAGATTCCCTACGTTTATTAATCTGGTCTGGCTTGACCATCCCGCATTGTTTCAATCCGTCAACTGTATATGAACAAATAATAATAATAATAATAATAATAATAATAATAATAAACTTTAGTTCAAGAGGGTAACCATTTAGCAAATTTAACTGCTAATTTGCAATGGGCCCTCTAAAACATATATACAAATTCAAAATACAATATGTACATTTCAAATTAAAAAGTAAAGTACAAATTAATAGGTAGGTATAATAAATATATATAAATATATATATATATATATATATGTAGTATCAACTAATTTAGAGTAAACAAGATATTTAGCATATGGGTGATCATTAATCACCGAAATAATGTTGAGTATATGAATTTTTAAAACTTGATAAAGAAGGTGCAGTTTTAATGCTATTTGGAATTTTGTTCCAAGAATTTACACCAGTATAAGTGAAACTTTTCTTGTGACATATCTGGTTTGATTTAGATGATCTAGTACTATAGTTATGGATATTTTTAGTGTATTGAAATAATTCATTTAGACCTTGATTGTTGTTGTTGATGTATGATAGTCTATTCTATCTGCTAAAGGCATCCAACGCAGTTCAGAGAAAAGTACATGGCTTCTTGTATTAATATATTGGTTCAATATTATCCGCGCTGCCCTTTTTTGTATTTTTTCTAAATCTGCCAATACATATTTTGGAAAATTACCCCATATTATACTGCAAAAATCGAAATAGGGTAAAATGTAACTATCATAAAATAATTTTCGAGCACTTAGTGGTAAAAAACATTTGATACTCTTCAACAAAAAAAAGATTTTTAGATATTTTCTTTCTTACGTGTGTAACATGGTCTTTCCAAATAAGGGTAGCATCAAAGTGAACACCGAGTATCTTAGTACTATTTCCACATGGAAGATCTACATTATTAATATTTACATTCAGTTTGAATTATTTCTACATTTGGACCTGATTTGGTTAGTGTAGCGTCCTCAGCATAGAGGACTTCGTTGCAGCTTTTAAAGTAGAAGGGGAGATCATTAATATTGATTAGAAATAAAAGGGGTCCTAGTATCGATCCTTGTGGAACCCCAGATGTTATTTTGTGTGAAGATGAAACAGTTTTTTCAATAGAAACACTCTGAGATCTATTTGAAAGGTAGGATTCAAACCAGAAAGTAGATGCAGAGCTACAATTATATAGTTTAAGTTTTTGAAGTAACAGAGAGTGATTTACTAGGTCGAATGCTTCACTGAGATCAAGCTGTACTGATCCAAAATAGTTTCCTGCTTCAAGAGCTTCATATATTTTCTCTGTTAAAGTTATAAGGGCAGTTTGACATGATTGGTTTCTGCGGAATCTAAACTGGCTATCAGTTAAAAGTCTATGGTGTTGAAGATATTTATAAAAGTGTAAAAATACATGTTTTTCTAATATTTTAGACAAAGGAGGTAGGACTGATATAGGACGGTGATTATTGCATTTTTCTTTGTTGGCACTTTTAAATAGTGGGATGACTTTTGCAATTTTCAACTGACATGAAAACATTGAAGTTTGGATACTTAGGTTGCATATATAAGTTATAGAAATAGAAATAGCTATGGCTGATCGTTTCAATATTTCAAAGGCATGTTAATGTACTGCAAACCCTGTTGAAAAATCCTTGGACTGCGAGACCAATTAATGGATTTAACAGTCTTACGCATTCCAAGTCCACCAGCATCGCTGGATTTAAAAACGGGCTTGTAAGGACAAGAAACTCTCGTACCGGTGTAACCGCCCAGATTGACCCCGGGTATATTCTGGACTATACCCGGGCACAATCTGGAATATACCCTGGGGTATACTCTGGGAGCTCCCAGACTATACCCCAGGGTATATTCTGGGAGCTCCCAGAGTATACCCCACAAGCCCAGACTATACCCCACCAGATGCAGGGTGGGGTATGATCTGAGAGATAAGGGTATACTCTGGGAGATATTATATATTATATGATTACAATCAATTATAAATTTAAACTAATTTTAAACTAACTCTCTAGGGGCTAGAGTACCACATGTCTCCTTTGTTAACATTTTGATGGCTAGAGTATCACATGCCTCATAGGGGCCTACATCAATATTATGTGGACTGGATTATCACATGTCTCCTATATAAAACTGCTGATAGCTAGATCATTATATGTCTCTTGTATTTACCATCCGGGGTCAAAATTAAAAATGAAATGTATGGGGTTTTAAGCCACTTTTGTGCACATATAGGCTAAACGGGACCAGGAGAACCTTCTATTGATGGTGGGATATGAATGAGATGACACTGCCCTCCAGACGCAGGGTTCTTTGAAACTTGAAGGCCGGAGTGGGGTTTGAAACCGCGATCTCCGACTTTCCAAGCAGGCAGTTTTAACAATCTAGCGGATCTAGCGAATCAAGTGTCTCACGTAATAACTATCATTATATCAACCTTCTGGTGATTGGAGTATCGCATGTCTAAAGTTAGGTGCTAGACTATCATATGTCTTGAGTATCACATATCTCGCCTATTAATCGTCTGGGGCTACACTGTCAAATGTCTCGGATTTTAACCTTCTGATGGTTAGAGTATCACATATGCCATTAACTCTCTGAGGGCCCGACTATCACATGCATCCTATATTAATCTTCTGATGGTTAGAGTATCACATGTCTCATGTATTAACCCTCTGGGGACTGGACTTTCTTAAGACTTCTATGTTAACCTTCTGATGGCTAGAGTATCACTTGTTTTATGTATTAACATTCTGGTGGCTAGATCATCACATGCCTCATGCATTATCCTTCTGGGGCTAAACTATCTTATAATTATGTATCCCATTTTAAACTTTTGATGGCTAGAGTATCACTTGTCTCATACATTAACTTATATGGTGTGGACTAATTAAATACTTTCAGTGTACCACTGGGTGCGCACCAAATAATAAATTGGTGCGCACCAATTAATTATTTGAATTAGTTGGTGTGGGCCATATCATTTGGCGCACACCAATCAATCAGCTAGAGTAGCCGGGCATTTGAGTAAGACATTTGATACTGTAGCCCCCAGGGTGGATAATAAAGGAGACGTCTGGCTATCAAAAGGTTAATATATGAGACATATGTAAGTTTAGCGCTTAGAAGGTTAATCAATGAGGCATGTGATGCTCTAGACCTCAGAAGATTCATACATGAGACATGTATGTCATATATGATATCTCCCAGACTATACCCCTATCTCCCAGACTATACCCCACCCTGAATCTGGTGGGGTATAGTCTGGGAGTGTGGGGTATACTCTGGGAGCTACCAGAGTATACCCTGGGGTATAGTCTGGGAGCTCCCAGACTATACCTAGGGTATAGTCCAGACTATATCCGGGTATAGTCCGGGGGGGGGGGGGAATCTGGGCGGTTACACCGGGTCTCATTGTGAGGATCATTTTCTCACCCCTTTATTAATGAGTGGAACCGTTGAGTGTTCATTTTGGCTCGAACCTTGAACTTTAGGTGAAAAGCATTTTTTTACTGAGTGGTCAGTGATATCGTCGACTCATTTTCTGATATAGAACACCTTTATTACCTTCGTATTACCCCTTTAACCGCCGGTGCCGTATATATTCGGGTTTTCATTTTTTACACATTAGGTACCACCTTTTAAACCACCTTTTAAACCTCCATATTGTCAAATCTGAATAATTTTCACTCACTTGAGGTTGTGGATCGCGTCAGCGAGACAGCGAGACAACAAGTGAGTGAAAATTCAGATTGAATAATTTGGCGGGTAAAGGGTTAAGGTAAAACTAACCTGGGAGTTAACACCATTGTTTTATGTCAAGACAATGCATCAAATATGTTCATCGTGATCAATATTTTTATCAAAAGTAATTGAAAATATATTTTATCAATATTAAATATCACTTAACTGAGTTACAGTTGAAAAAAGCAGACAACTAATTCAAATGCATAATGTTGATATCGTCTTCATGAACCTGTAAGATTAGTTTACATTGTCCATTGCATATATACAATACATGATAAAGAAATACATACCACTGCGAAAACGTTGGTGTGATTTTCTAGGTTGCTCTCTTGATAACAACTTATTCTTTTCATTGACCTTTTTACTGCTTGTTCTCATTATGTTTGTTTTTCATCTGTCCCATTGGCACATTAAATACCAGTTTTTTGAACATATTGAAGATAAAACGTGACATCAATCAGCAAGATTTTACAATTGTTGACCTCCATTTAGTGAAATTTGAATAAGTTTAACCCACTTGAAGTTGTGGATCGCGTCAGGTAAATGCTTATCTGCTTATGGTCATGGGATACGTAACGAAACGGCAAACGTATCTCAAGAAGTATTATCACCCTATTTTGGGGGCAAATGGAAAACGCGGACACATTGTATTAGCTTAATTAGAACAATACACAAAAATAACAGAGGCAGAAAGGTTGAAATTATTTCATTAGCTTCTAAATAAACACTGGCATGGCTGTCTCTCTATTTGTTCCGTCACTAGATTATCTCAGTTTTTTGTGTACCTATTTTAATACCACATGTCGTAAAAACAATTAAATTTAAAGCTGCATAACTGTTTTGTTTATTTCCACCAAAATAACCTCAAATGTTCAACACAATCATCCATATATTTCTACAGGCTTTATAAATGGACAAAATTGATGTAAATGTAGCTGGATTAGATCACCACGCGATACAACATCAAGTTATATGGTGTGGTAAATCGGTCCGTCTGTGTACAATATGTAGTCTGTGTACAATATGTACGTAATACTAATAGTGGTTAATTGTAGGCCAGTATATTACATTAGACCAACATCAAACCCCTCAATAACAAACAGGAGACGTTGAGCCGCATTGGTCTAACGCTGGGCCAGAGCCGTAGACGATGGCCCCGAATTAGTTTGACATCAGACCAATGACTCGTGTTGGCTGAGATGCCAAGCTCACACAAACCACAGGTTGGTGTCCTAAGACTAGGTCAGCCCCTATGATAACTCAGCAGGCACGACCCATCAATGGTTGAATGCGTCTTGTTTGCTGGGAACTCAGCTACCGGTACTGTAAAGGCTGCTTTTTTTTACAATTATTCTATTTTACCGCATTTCGCTATTTATATAACTGCATGTGATGACCAACGATGAAATAAAATAGTCTGATATTTTCGAATAGCATTGTCACTATAGATCGTGTTTCTCTTGTCATTTAAAATTCACTTTGAATTCACTCATAGCATTGTCACTATATTTTGAAATGCCAGTGAGGTATCAAATAAAAGATAACAAGATGATTTACATTACCAGTGATCACTGAATTTGGTGTAATTGGACTGCAATTTCCCACGGTTGGGGAAGAGCGTCTTAATGGCGGGCCAAAGGCTCAGATGCTGGCCCACACTTAAAAGCACCATACTAAAACAGTGTCCTATATTTTTCAAGTGAGTGACATTCTCTATACCGGTACCGAAATCAGGCATGACATTATGTGCAGATATGACTCATATTACACAAAGTAACAACTTCTAGATATGTCTAACTGACATGAGACAATACACTTTGTTATACAGACAGTGTGTCTTACTCCGCTGTGATCAGGTCTTTGTTTTGGTGGGGCAACAATGTTAAAAAACAACAAACTTAAATCCTTAATAACTCAGTAACCGAAGTGTT
This sequence comes from Flabesymbios commensalis, assembly GCA_964017125.1. Classification (NCBI taxonomy): domain Eukaryota; kingdom Metazoa; phylum Annelida; class Polychaeta; order Terebellida; family Flabelligeridae; genus Flabesymbios; species Flabesymbios commensalis. The sequence goes on from OZ024917.1 coordinate 6,588,694, forward strand.
AAAATAAAAAAATAAAACACCATTCTCCATGGATTAATCTTTTGATTAAAATAAACAAAACAGTTATGCAGCTTTAAGATGTTGATTTCCCAAATATGTGCACTCCCCAGAAATTGACGGTGCTAATTTCCCAAATGTGAGCACTCTACAGAAATACTGTTGAGCCAAGTTGTTTATGCTCAAGTATGAAATTCTAGCCTAATGACACGGGTGGTTAGCTGCGCCCTTCATGTGACAGACCCTTCAACTGGTTAAGCCAAATTTAATGTTCAATGTTACAGATTATGGTGATATTAGTAAAACAAATGTTTAGAAATTGTTAATGATTTATATGTATTTAAATCCTTATTTTTTAGGAAAATTTTAAAATTACTTTTGCAATATGCGACCCACCTTAATAATACCAAGATTATGTTAATAGGTGAATGTATTGATGCTGTCTTCATTGTCTGAAATGTTATATGGATTGGAGACTGGCTATGACGTTTCGAGTGTACAAACCATAATGTTTGGTGGTAGCTCGGCAAGGGAAGGCGAAGCAAAAATTCTACAAGAACGACTGCCTACTATAAAACAGATTAAACAATGTACGTATATGATTAGGCTTACTACACAGCACCTAATAGAATTATGCCGAAGTTAAATAACTTCTAACGAGTAAAAGTAATTATTGTGTTATTATTCAATAAAATGATTCCAAGTAGTAAATTATTAGATACGCGATATAAGTGGGATCTCTTGTAGGATCTCGTGATAATCAACTGTTACTTGCACATGTTTATTGCAGATTATGCAATGACAGAAATTGGTAAAATTTGCTGTATGTCATTGAATGACACCACAAGAAAACGTGTGTCCAGTGGCAAGCTTGTACCAGGAAATCAGGTTAAGGTATGCTGTGTGGTATTACTATACAATATATCATTTTATCATATATATATATAATTATAATCCTTTTGGGATATTAGTCACTTTTTCTTGATTAATTATACAAGACGCTTCTAAGCATATCAGCTCAAGCATTTTAAGCTTCAAGGTATCACTGTATTACGGAAGTAAAGTTAATTACTTTAATTAGTTCATGGAGAAATCCATGTCTAGGTAATGATCTATCATGCCTGCTTTGTCATTATATATCAGAATTTTTTACGGTATCAGAGGAACAACAGAAGTTGGTAATTTAAATGTTTATTTGAACCTACACTGATGACATAAGCTTTATCTGTAATTAATAAATAACGTTCCGGGACAAGAATTTATAAATAAATTGACTAATCTGCTGACAAAACAATAATGACTGACAGTAGCTTTGATACTGACTTTAGGTCAAACCCAGTACGGAATAAATTTGATGTTTTACTGCGTCGAGCATTGCTGGAGTTATGCAAACATTATCACCTGCAAGCATACTCGAGAATGAGGAAGCGTGAGCTTAAAGAATCATCCAACTGCAAAATGCGCATGCCTGGGACGATCAAGTGTAGGCCAACAGTAGCCTATTGAGTAGAGATTGACAGCATTAATATAGCCACTGAACTGATTACAAAATACTACTTAAATGAGACATTGATCCAATGCTGTTTTAATGTTTGTTCAACGTCTGCGACGCTGGCCCAACATTGAACCAACAATGCAAACACAAGACATTTTTATAACATTGATACAACGTCAGCCCAATGTCTTCGACGTTGGTCCAACATTGCATAAAGTCATACAAATGTTTTGTGTTTACTGGGTGTCAATGCAAGCTTGGGGTCAGGCCCTTTCCACATCCCCGCAGTAATACAGTCAGTTTATTTGCAAGCCAGCGACCAAGTAGGGGCAAGGGTAGCGCTGATCAGCCTATGGCGCTGAATTGTGTACAGCCGCTGTCCTGCCACAGAAATAAACTGTGCCCAGTTCGGGGTTAAATCGCAATTTGCTGACTTACCTACAGTGTACACGTCTTCACTACTATATTTGACGCATATATGTGAAGTTTTATTCTTAGAAAGGGAAAGTAAGTTTATATTCATGTTATTTATCCGAAACTACACTTGAGGCTACCAAGTGATCTCGGGTGGAGTGGGGTGGAGACGCGAGATTTTGTGCGATGACGTCATCGCACGTGGTAGATGACGTCATCGCACGTGGTATCTGCCATTTTCCTTGTGCTTCACGCACATGTTTTTGTGTTGATGAACAACTTTAAGGCGGTCTGAGCATGCGCCTTCAGCGGACGAATTCTCCTCACATAGATGTCGCACTGGCGAAGGTTGATGCAAACTATATTGCTGTGAATTGTAGTTGTATTTTACCTAAATTCAGGTCCAATATGTCACATATCAGATCAAGAATCACAGATATGTAAGAAAATATATTTATTATAAGCAAGATGATGATAGATTGTTCATAGCTCATTAGATTAAGACCAGAAAAGCAATTTAAAGTTGGTATCAAAGCCACTTTGATACTAGATTCACGGCTCTGTGGCTCGCTGCGCTCGCCCAGAGAAGTTGTTTACTCGGCTAGGGCAAGGGCTAAAGGCTTTGAATTATAAACTCATAGATATAGCCAAAATAGCCAACTGTTTAAGCTTTTTGCCCTTTAATGAAAGGAGTTAACTTCCTATTGGGTAATGATCTAGCTGGCGGGAAGGTTATGCCTTATCCACATATGACCCGCTTTCCAGCTGTTGAAGAAAAGAAAGAAAACCTGGAAGGAGAAGTCCCTGGTATCTTACCAGCTTGTGTAACTACACATGCAAAAAGCAAAAAGTTAAAATATGACACTTATGCGTATGAGGAGGTAGATCTGTCTAATACTTTTATGACAGAGCTAGATACTCATGAATCTGACATAAATGTGTACAAATCAGTAAACAATTTAGAATCCTCTCCAAGTGAGTCTAACTTACTCAATAATGCGGGTGGGGATCTCTTGATCAGAGCTACTCTTATTCAGGTCCAACAGGATGATAAATAACGTGCTTATATGCGAAAAAAGGGTCTCACTGAAGTGGAAGCAGCTGATGTCCCGATGTGTTATTTCATACAAAATGAGGTTCTAATGCGAAAGTGGCACCCACCCACTTTTAATGCTGATAATGTATGGAGCATAAAGTATCAAATTGTGGTTCCATCTCGGTATAGGTCTCATATTTTACATTAAGGTCATACCATCCCTATAGCTGGACATCTAGGTGCTCGGAAAAGTTACCACCGGGTGATGCAACTTTTTTTCTGGCATGCCAAATTTTTGGGGAACCTAATCAACAATCACCTAAAGCTCCACTTAAACCTATTCCTGCATTCAACGAACCTTTCAGTCATTTAATGATTGACTGTGTAGGCCCCGTCCCGAAAAACGCGTTCTGACCAACAATATATGCTTACAAAAACGTGCACCTCAACACGTTTTCCACCGTCACGTCACCACAACTTCACCTCTCTGACAAGTCAATCATTTATTATTAAGTCACGGAAATACAATTCTCGGAATATTATTTTATTCCCAAATTTAAAATATGCTTGTATTTTTAGAAAAAATGTATTATCAACTACAATGTTTATATTTTTACAAATTTTCTGTAGTGCTAATTAGCTAATGTAATTACTGTCTTACTGGACGTCGCAGTCTTCCCATGTTTTGTTGTTTGCTGTCTCAGGGAAGTAAGGCTACATGTTGACATACAGCTTATTGACGCTACTCGGATTAGATCTCTAGCCTCTTTTTTCCTGGCGTGCCAACAACATTTGTATTACATTTATAGAATGTCGGCACAACGTCTTCGACGTTGGTCCAACATTGTATAAGTGCTATACAAATGTTTTGTGCTTTTACGCCTCGCTAACTGCTTGTCTCAGCCACGCCAACACTGCTAGACCCTGCTTACCTTTCTAAATAAAAAACTTTGTGAGTGAAAGTAGTAGTAGTAGTAAATCATTGCTTTAGTCACTTTTCGGCACAAAAGGTGACATTATAATACGATAAAAACGTTGTAGTCAATTGATAAGATGAATGATGTACAGATGATGATGTGAGGGTGGGGGTGATAGGGCATGGTGGGTTATTGAGAGCGTTTTCTTTCGCTCGACCGATACGGGGTTCTGGGCATGTCTAGGGGATATACCCCCAGACATGCCCAGGCGGCCGGAGACTTGAGTTTCGCTGTGCAATTTAATGCTGAAACTCTGTGGCATTTTGCGCAGCTCGGGTCGGATAGTCCCCAGAGTAACAATAGGAAGGATCACTCCCTCTGGATAACTCCATTCATCCCACGTGAGAGACCTAATGTCAAACACGCTATTGCCGGTTATTTAAGGCTACCACAGCCTACATCAGTGCCAGGACTGATGCGAGTGCTGCAAGATTATGGCCAGATAGGAGGAGGCTGCAGCTGCCCTTGGATGATTGCTGTAGACTAGTGCTTCTGTACAATGCCGTACACAGAATCCAAAAAACGGAGCAGACCCTAATAACCCTCCCCAGATGGAGGCAAAAAGTACTACTACTAGCAATCATCCCAGTACCCCATGAGTGAACGTGCAATCATAATATGATTTATTTCATTTTTTTTGAGAAATAAATAAGCTTTCTGGTGGTATTTATAAAAAGTCTGTATGACCAAAATTTAAAAAGTTTGGAATTTATATTGGGATGGTTATGACACCTAGCGGATGCACTGACACTGCTGACTTCCCCTGCTAATCAGTGGTGTTACGCACCTTGTAATTCTAAGGGTGCTCTAGGTGTTAACTGCATATAAATACATATATGCTTTGAAAACCCCATTCAAACATGGTTTTAAATTAATAACAGAAAACATATTAAAGGTTATTCTCGTGTAAATTTTTTGGATTCAACATTACACCTAAAGTTATAGCATGTATAGTGGGACCTATCATAATGTTGGGAGCTAGAAGAACACTAAATTTACAGAGTTTTCTACCTAAAAAATAGATAAACATGAATAATAATTTGAATAATTCCATTCAAAAAATAGTATATCTGATAGTCTAGCTGACTTTCTGATTCTGATGAATGATTTTCTCATGTGTCTTTAATTTCTGTTATTTTTAATATATACATTCCAATACAGCATCATTCACAATAAAATTGTAAAAAAAAAAATTGTAATATATTCTACTTCATCACCACTCACAATAAATAAATATGTCCTGTGCATAGGCCTGTAAATCCATAAAGAAGATTGTTAAAATAATAGACAATAATAGATGTATTTACACAAAAATCAATCAGCTACAATGTTCAAGAATAAAACGGGTTGCGTTATTTTATTAGGAAAGATCATTAACACACCTTTTTAAATCATATTGTATAAATTACAGGTGATGAGAGTGTTTATCTAGCTTTATTTAGGTTTAATACACAGTAAAAATAGTTATATATCCCTGGAAAACATTTTTGTTTTTCAGCCACTATAATCTGATATGCCTTCTGGCGCTGCGCTATATAGAATATTACAGTTTTTTTTACATAAAAACATAAAACATTTTTATATAAGTTATTTTTTAAGAGAAAAATTATTCTCAATCTCTTTCACAGCCGACCATAACACATTTACATGTCTTTTTTCTCTAAGCTGTTTCCGAATGGTAGCCGTTTTATAGCTCTCTATGTTTTTTTCTATGATCTATGATAAAAGCAAGTTGAAAACTTTCCCACCTTTCTCTTTCGCAGCAAGCTGATATTGTCTCTCTTGTAAGCGAGTATTCTCTGATGTAACAAAGAAAATAAAAAACGGTGGTTCATGATATACTGTTAACATCTGATGTACCAGTAAAACAACATCCTTATAGGTTGAATCCTGAAAAGCAACAGGCTCTAGATAAAGAGATAAATTATATGTTGGACAATGACCTGGTCATCACTGTGTATTTTGGTCCCGAAACCTGATAAATCTTTTCGACTCCGCACCAATTTTTGTAAATTAAACAACGTTACTAAAACGGACACATACCCTTTAACTAGAATTGAAGATTGTATTGACAGTGTCGGTAAAGCCCGATATGTGACTAAATTTGATATGTTAAGAGGTTATTGGCAGGTTCCGCTTAGTGAATGAGCAAAAGAAATTACAGCGTTCATTACTCCTAGTGGACTTTATCGGTACAAAGTCTTGCCATTTGGCTTAAAAAACGCACCACCTACTTATCATAGATTAATGAACAAAGTCATTGCAGGCCTTAAAAATGTTAAGGTATACATAGATGACGTCATTGTCCATAGCTCAACCTGGGATGAACACATAAGGTCAATAAGGCTATCACCTAGCCGTTTATCAGAGTTTAGCCTCCCAGTTAACCCACAGTCACGTTTCTGGGGCATGTGGTGGGACAAGATAAAATTGTAACAATTGATGCTAAAGTTCAAGGAATTAACAATTTTCAACCACTTCCGAACAGAAAAGGGTTAATGTGATTTTAACGAATGGCAGGCTTCTGTAGAAAGTTTTGTAAAAATTTTGCCGACCTAGCTGCTCCTCTTACTAAGTCAAGGAGTGAGCGCTAAGTGGTCTATAGAGTGCTAAAAAGCGTTTGAACAGATGAAAGCCATACTTGCTTCGACACCTGTTCTAGCTGCACCAAACTTTAAGGAAAACTTTGAATTAACTGTCGACGCTAGTGACATCGGCATAGGCACAGTGCTCCAATAGAAAAATAACAATGGTGTAGTACATCCAGTTAGCTACTATTCTAAGAAGTTGAACCAGCATTAGAAAAACTTTTCAACCATCGAAAAGGTAGCTTTGCCTCTTTTGACAGCGCTACAGTATTTTGAAGTTTACGTAGGTGGATCCACTTTTACCACAGTAGTGTTTACAAAATCATAACCCTCTTACTGTCCTGAAACAATGAAGGATAAAAATAGAAGGCTACTAAGCTGGTACCTCATTTTACAAGAATATAATATATATATATATTACTCATGTCAAAGGAAAACTTAATGTAGTGGCGAGAACGCTCTCTCGTGCTAATTGAACAGTTTGATTTGTGAAATGGGAAATACCGTATTCACTTAAGTTTCACCCGTATGGAACTTTCTTTAAGGGGGAAGGGATGTTACGACTTTGCATGTGTGTGTGTGTGCCTTGGGTTACTATTCACCCTCGGGAGCCCCTCAACCCTATACATAATGACTGAGCGTGCATGTGTGTGTCGTATATCGCTTACATGTAACTGTACCTTATGGAGCCTCGCCCAGCCTGGCCGGAGTCTGTGAACTGACGAGTGATGTGGGTTATAGCATGTACAACCTGTACGCCTGTAACCTTGTACAGCCTAGTGGCCCACATTTAAGAGACTGCTGGCGAGATCCTTCTCTCTCACATGTTCCAGCTGTTGTCTGTTGAGCAGACACAGTTTATAGGCTTATATATTTTTTACATGACGTAGAAAGTAAAGTAAAGTGATGGCGAGCTCATTCTGGGTGACACCAGCGACAATGACCTGATGACGGGAGAAACGTAACTGATGGCTGTGGTGAACCAGATAAGGACTGCACCTAGACCTACTATGAGCCTGTATCGCTCATCTCACCATGTACACTGATGTAGGAGTCATTCAGTAAAAATGGCAACAACCCTCAAAGTATGGCGCACATACACACACACACGCACACCAATCAATACCATGATACAGACTACATCTGACCATATTTGACACATCTCCTTTATAGAATCTACTCTGTCTACAGTGGTAACGTGATTTCCAAGTGACTGTCATTCAGTGAACTTTTGACACACATAAGTTCAAAGGCCTAAAGATAGTATATGCGCGTCGGGCGATGTCTGTTTAACGTTGAAGTATTACCAGATTTCAGACTCTACTCTTCCGTTGTTCATTACCGTTTAGTTAGGACAAAACTGTTGATGTACCACCCACCCAGCCACTACAGTATATTAAACTGTAATGTACATCAATCAGCCTTTCTTGACTTTTGAGCAGCTTTGTCATATCGTTACTAATTCACGTTTGTAACACTTTCTAAACAGAGGAATGACTCTAGCTATGTTTATTTTTCTTAGGGAAAATTCTAGTTTGAAGCGACTGATTTATAATTACAGCTAAGTGTTTTTTTTTAAATCACTTGTAGCTAATGCAATTAATATATTTTAATGTTATATTATATATTAATGTTATCACTTAGTTTTGATACAGTATCTTCAACTATATTTTAAAAAGAAAAACTAGTACAAATAATATTTTATGTGTGAGTTTCTGGGTACATCATTTAGGCCTGATGCCAGTGTACTGCAGTTATTTTCAGATTCTTTGTTGAGATAATTTGTTATAGTCTCTTTTTAATTAATTTAGTAACATTATACATTTGCATCGGTGTTTTGGATCAAAGTTTATTTGTTTGTCCAGACATGTAGTTATTATATCTGGTTTAAAATGATGTATGGATTCGTTAGAATAATTATTTTAAAAAAATGTCTATATAGTGGGTTCAATAATTGTACTGGTGGCATTAATTCTGATATAATATGCAAAATGATCAGGTACTAAGCTTGTGAAAGTACATGGTGATACATCACATATAGTTCTGAAATAAATTTACAAAAACGTTATCAAGGAGCGTGTAGTGTACAATAACAGCCCATCATTCCGTAAACAAGGTCGTCAAAACTGACAGTTTATCAGAAGTGCAGGTGCGATCTGTAATAATTCATATAATGTAGATTTAATAGTTTCAAAATATATGGATACAGTTAATTTGTTTTGAGCTAGTAAATTATTCAGCAATCACCAGTTTTCAGCTTTTTATGATTGTATCATTACACCACGTAATTAAATCATTTTGTTCCTTATTTTTAGTTTCTTCGTTATAACACAGCAGAGGAAGTTGCCCCGAACAATATAGGAGAATGCTACGTCAAATCACAGACACCAATGCTGTGTTATTTCAATGAAAAAGAAAAGACAAAATTGAAAGTGGATGCAAATGGTTGGTTTCGAACAGGTAAGCGTGTAATCTACCAGTTAGGACGAGTGCTGTTTCAATGTTGGGTGTCCCAACATTGAACAACATAGGTGTAATGTATTGTGTTGTAAACACATCTTTGAATACATTGTGAGTGTGTATATATGACATATCCAAACAAATTGATGTGGTTGTTTGGAGAAGTATTTATGTAGCCCATTTGTGGTCGTGTCATTAATATTTTTAATTTTTATTTTAATGATGATTGTTTTTGTCCAATAAATATGTTTAGTTACGAGATGCATTATTTGTTTGGTAAACATGTCTGCTCACATTTGATGGGGTTTTATATTCTGTTGTAAACACAATAACATTTAATACCAACATTGATCCAATGAATTGTGTTTGCATGGTATCTGAATACATTACATGGGTTTTACTCCCCCGATATATGAATGTATATTAGTCCAGTCCAGTCATTAGAGTAAGAACACATTTCAACAAATGTTTTTGCTCCATAAATACATCCAGATTAATGTACTAAAATCTTATGGGATATTTGAGGCGGAACAAGGCAAAAGTCAAGGTCAAAGGTCAATTTCAAGATCAAACATGATTTTTCAACATATAAAGGTAGGAACAGGTGTAGGCCTACCTCTTTTCCGTTTGATTTAGACTGGAAAATCCATTTCTGTGATATTTTAGTGATTTGTGGTCATCATAAAAGTAAAAAGGTTCATTTTAAAATCTAGTGACCAAAACTATACCCTTTGACGCTTCCCCGTCAATCACTTTTTCAGTCACTTGACTCTAATGGGGTTTTGACCTTGAAGATGACCTTTAATCATTAACATTGTTTCAGAAATGGAATATCCATCACACAAACTTTTAGGCAACTTCGCAGCATTAATCTCATTAACTCCCAGACTTGTCCATATCACTCTCTTGCGATAAAATTCCCAGAGAGCGCACCGACTCCTCCCCCTAAAGTTCTTTGTGATTGATCCGTCGCTGCGACGGACTTGAACCAGTTTCACACCGGCGTATAACAATCCCAGATTGGTCACATTGTTATTGCAACCCTTCTCATAAGCCTAAAAGTCGGCGAGAGCACTGCGACTGGCTGCGAGCAGTCACGGGTGATTGGAGAATACAAATCGGCACTTCGTGTGACTCGTGTGTGCCTAAGACTTCTCTCAGACTAATATTTTGTAATCCTCGATTGGTGTGAGCATTTTTAGCTCAAATAGATGACTCGGAAATGAAATTAAATTAATTTGGCTTTAGGCCACTTTTGTGCACAAACAGGTTAAATTGGGCGAGGAGAACCTGAGTTTCCCTGAGGATGGGGAGATGACACAGCCTTCCAGACCCAGGATTCGAAATTCAGACCCTGGAGGTCTGAGGCCGAGCATGCTACCTCTTCCCACAATGCTGAGTTTTACTAGTGGATGGGGAAGAAACAAGTTTGTTTCTTTTAAACCGCCTAGACCGGGAAACGAATCCCAAACTCTAGCGTGAAAGGCAGCAGTGATGTCCACTATCCCAGGGCCCCCGACCTGTCGCCAATAACTCATAGACAGTTGTTAAAGGATTTATGATATTACAGACTACAATCATAAAATTCAAATCGCATAACAATCGCAGGGATTCTGGTTTCAAACTTGGTGTAAATCACCCGTAATGTCAGTGTGCCTAGAGCTTACGCAGTTGTACAGATAAAGTAACCATGTGGACAAATCGAGGTGACTTAATTAGCCCTCTAGACATATTTGGTTAGCGTAATTTATTTTTAGTATACATGTAGTCGGTATTGGAATGAAATCCGGTGTCATGGCTGGAATGCATTCGATCCACTGTTGAATGCAAAGGATTTCAATGATTATCAGTACATATACGTCCTGCATATGTGTATACAATATAGGTAATATACTTTTCATGTACACAACAATTTTTATACAACAGCATTGTACATTACTGTACTTTATTAAACATATGTGTTGTTACCAGTCGCGCAAATATCACCTATTATGAGCGTAGCCAAAGTGTTATGAAGCTTAAGGCAGCTTATCATCGTGCAATCATTAATTTAATCACGTGACCGTGTATTATTATTAAATAATACATGGCTAGGCCTAACCTTACAAAAACTACTGAACACATCGAAATCTGATTCTCCGTCCCAAAGTTATTTTATGCTATTAGAATAGATAACTGAATAGATTTAGTCACGGTTTATTGTATCTTATCTCCTATGACGGAATCACTGTCTAAGAGCACATTTTGAACGCTGATTTGGTCTCAAGTGCCTTATAACGACGTTTCAAAGTGTTGTTGTGACGTCTATGTGCTGGTGACGTCTATGTAGTTTGCGCTGTCTCTGCCTAACCTCATGTGTTGGCTCATTGGTGCAGGTGTGCACTGCGTGACCCTGGCGTGACACTGTCTTGTAGATTGCGTCTAGAGAAAAATTGACAGATTTTACGTCTAACGTAAGTCTATGTGCATATTCCCGCGCTGCCTGACCCACTTTTTAGCTAGCCTAAAGATATAGACCTAGGCCACATTAAAACTGCGTGGACATAATATTAGTAGAATTTGTTTAGGCCTACCTGTTTACCAAGTAAACTATTAATAAAAGTTTTTATGTGTGTGTAATTGTTCATATGTTTAATAAACATAATAAGACATCGTTGTCTGAATATTGGAACTGGTATTGTAACGACCAGGGCTGTAACGAAACTCGACTTTGTCTTGTTCCGTTACAGCCCTGACCGTTACGATACTCGTTCCAATATTCAGACAACGATGTAATATTAGATAATAATCATGTGCATAATTTAACGTATACTTCCTGAATCATGTACGGATGTGAATCCTGTACGGATATAATCTGTTATAATAATATTTGATTTGTAGAAACATACTTACGAACATGTAGATGTACCCAGCTCCAATTTTGTCATGACTGTTGCTGAACGCCAGTTCCCAGAGTTATCCGATATAAAAAAAGATATAACCCTTATTTGAAAAATAGATGACTTATTTGATTTAACGTTGCTTATTGTACATTGTGAACGCGAAGCAGGGGCTGCTTTTCTGTGTACCCGTCTATTCAATTTTGAATGCAAGCTGAAAATGCTCAGTTCTCTTACATTTTATCATATTTTGGTGGCAGACTGTACGATAACTTTGCTTATTTTATACAGGGGACATTGGATACTATGACGAAGATGGATATGTTTATATACAAGACCGCGCTAGTGACATAATTAACCACGTGGCTGGTCAGGTATGTAACGTGAACACATCCCTCATGAGAATGCGTTTGAATATTTATGCCAATTTAAGAATTTTTGGAAGCATTTGGCACAAAATGTGCCACTCCTTGGACTCGCAACTGTGTAAAAATGTAATCCGTAGATTTGTCAAACAGATCGCAACTTAACCCTTTCAAGCCCGAGTTTACCATTGTCATCTTCATCAACTACAAGCTGCGAATTGCTGTCGCAATTCTCGACTTGTAGTGGATAAAGATGATTTGAAGTAGGTGAAAAATTAACGAAAATTGGTAAGTATTGGAACCAATTTCGTAGAAATTTCCATTCTAAAACCCCTAGTTGTAGGAAAATTAAGTCTGTTTTCAGGGACATAAAATAATGCTTTAATGCATCGTGAGGGATTAAATGTTAAATTTGAAAGACGTGCCGTTTCTTCACCCTCCCACTTCTAAATGCACAGATTATTATTCTTTGGGGTGTGTGAGGGACAACAAATCGCCTAAATTATAAAATCAAGGATGGTTCTACTACTAATTTATTTTCTTCTTCCCGCTATATATGTATAATTATATGCCTGCTTATCAAAGTTTAACTACCAGTGATAAGAGTCAACAATAATACAACAAATGTTTTTCAATCAAATTTTGCAAAGATCGCTTTACTCAGCAAGTATTGTGGAAATCTGCTTATGTTACATGCTGTGTGATCGAACCCATCTCTTTACCTTTATATAACCAAGCCCGATACTTGAATTACCCGTGTGCCGGCACCAAACACATATATACACATAATAAGCAGAAGCTCTGAAACAGTGTGATGAAACCATGTTCCCTAAAATCCATACCCTCTTGAAAATTTGTGGGACTGTACCAGCCACAAGCTTTAAAGTGAACGTAGTAAAAGTGTCCTGCATAGACTTCATAGATAGGCCTAAACTAGGGCAAGCACTCATTTACATCCCCTACACTTCAGATGTAGATTTGGACAAGGTGGTGGGCATCTATGTGAAGAAACACTCTCGCTGTGAGCTCGACCCCTCTCTCTGCCTTTCTATAACCAAGCTCGATACTTTAGTTTCCCACGTGCTGGCACCACCCACAGTACACTATTGGTTGATCCGCATTGAGCAGGAAATGTGCTGATCATTCCAATTTGTGAAATCAGCTATGTGAAATCAGGAGAGATCAACCAGGGATAATTTTTTTCAACAGGCTGTATATGCATACTACAGGGCTCAATTAGCAAATTATAGGGGGTGTAGACTTAGCCATGTCTTTCTCTCCGATGCCATGGACTGATGTATTTGATTTACCCGAAAAATTCAACATGGTTGTGACTGAGAGTGATCCTCGTTAAATGTCCAAAACTTTTTAATGACCTGTGAGCTGAAATGTTTCTGATCAGGATCTAAAAAAAACTTTTTTTTTCCTCCAAAGAAATGGACGGGGTCAATCTGTGGCTGAAACCTGCTCCAGACACTTGGGCTAGCTAGTGTATGTTAATTGGGCCGCCGAATAATTTTCTGGGTCCAGTCATAGGAAGTGCGTCAGAGGGGAAATACAATACTGTTTTTACAGTAAACAATACAACATCCGGGGAAGTGACCTTTCAAAAATGTCTGAATTCGGGGAAGACCTTAATTTCATCTAAAAATAACAACTAGTCACAAACATTCACCACTGTTGCCTACCAGAGCCTACATGAAAATCGGCCGCGTCGCGTAGTGTGGCTCATGGAACCAGAGAAGTAGCTCAGCTGCACCCATAGTCGTGCAGTATTGAATATCGCAAAATAAAATTAAAAATTGAAAAAAAGGGTATACAAAAATTGTCACAAACAGAGGGTAAACTATTGCCAAATATTCCCAAGTCTCTTATAGCTATAGACCACTCTAAATATGTTTTAGTTGTACCCCACTGGCCTCTATACTTAAAACACACCACTACTTTCTGTTCTTTGTCTGACCACGACATTCTAAGCCGGGAATGGCGAGTTATTGCTCATCAAGTACAGACCAATTATCATGGTAGGCCTGTATAGTACTATAATCACTCAGGCGGGACCAAACTGTTGATTATGGGGGATTTTTCAAATCAGTTAAAACCCTCGGAGCTCTACATTCTTATCTTGGAAAAAGTCCTCGGCCTTTTTCAAAGCTAAGAATGTAGAGCTCCTCGTACTTTATCCTATACATATGTGTCCCGCTGTTCGTACACAGTGGACTACTCCTTTAATGGTAGCGCCCTAATTGTCTATATAGGCATACGCACAAACAGACGATGATGAATTGACCACAAGGACCTGTTGTCTAAAGAACGTCTTGTTGACTTAGGATAACCAGCTATTTTGTTTCGTTCCCTTATAATCCATATGTTTGGAAATTTTTATACAGATATTCCCTTCAGAAATAAACAACATATTACTGAATCATCCAGGAGTTGCTGACTCCGCCACTGTGCCTGTGAACCATCCTAAGGCTAGTCAGGTTCCGTATTGTTTTGCTGTCCCCAGCAACAAAGACACAGTTACTGAATGTATGTTAAAACAAACATTACATGGTGAGTATAATTTAATTGTGTGCATACTCAAATTTAATTTATGGCGTAAAAAATACAATGTCTCATGGTATATGTTTTCTCACACTATGTGAGATATGTTAATCAGTCAAGGCTGATCTGTTAAAACTTTTTCAAGTCTGAATTTACTATTGCCATCTTCATCCACCACAAGCCGCGAATTGCTGTCCCAATTCTCGACTTATAATGGATAAAGATGACTGGGAGTGGGTGATAAATTAAAGAAAATCACCATGTATTCGTAGAACAGTGTCATCGAAATTTACCTCCCTTACAGCAGTATGCTAATGCTAGGCCGTCCCTACAACAATAGGCTGTGTCTAAGGTTAAACAGGTGTACAGCTAGGCCGTCCCTACAACAATAGGCTGTGTCTAAGGTTAAACAGGTGTACAGCTAGGCCGTCCCTACAACAAAAGCCTGTGTCTAAAGTTAAACTCGCCTTATGCCTAGCCGTCCTTACAACAATAAGCTGCGTCTAAGGTTAAACTCGCCTAACACCTATAGCCGTCCTTGCAGCGATAGGCTGCGTTTAAGATTAAACTTGCCTAACGCTTAGCTATCCTTACAACAATAAGCTGCGTTTAAGATTAAACTCGCCTAACACCTAGCCGTCCTTACAACAATAAGCTGCGTTTAAGATTAAACTCGCCTAACACCTAGCCGTCCTTACAACAATAGGCTGCGTCTGAGGTTAGACTCGCCTAATGCTTAGTCACCTTTACAATAATAGGCTGCGTCTGAGGTTAACTCGTCTAACGCTTATCCGTCTTTACAGCAATATGCTAATGCTATGCCATCCCTATGACAATAGGCTGTGTCTAATGTTAAACTGGTGTACAGTTAGGCGGTCCCTACAACAATAGGCTGTGTCTAAGGTTAAACTCGCCTAACGCTTAGCCGTCCTTACCTGCTTACAGCCATAGGCTACGTCTAAGGGTAAACTCGCCTAGCGCTTAGCCGTCCTTACCTGCTTACAGCCATAGGCTACGTCTAAGTTTAAACTCGCCTAACGTTTAGCTATCCTTACAGCAATATGCTTATGCTATGCCGTCCCTATGACAATAGGCTGCGTCTAAGGTTAAAAAATCATTCAACTGCAAAATGCGCATGCCTGGAAGTCACCAGGCACGGTCAAGTGTAGGCCAGCAGTAGCCTATTGAGTACAGATTGACGGCATAATAAAATAGCCACTGAACTGATTACAAGATACTACTTAAACAAGACATTGATCCAATGCTGTTTAATAATAGGCCAACGTCTGCGACGCTGGCCCAACATTGAACCAACATTGGATAAATGTACAATGTTTGAGAGAAAGTCCTCCTGCCCAGCAAACACAAGACAATTGTATAAAATTTATACAACGTCGGCCCAACGTCTTCGACGTTGGTCCAACATTGCATAAAGTCATACAAATGTTTTGTGTTTACTGGCTGTCAATACAAGCTGTGGGGTCAGGACCGTTTCCACATCCCAACAGTTTTACAGTCAGTTTGTTTGCAAGCCAGCGACCAAGTAGGGGCAAGGGCCAAGGGCTTTGAATTATTAACTCATAGATGTCGCTCAAGTATATATGAACTTGCTGTGATTTGAGAACTTGCTCTTGATGAGGCTTTAGATATGAAACGCATATTTAGGATTATTATGGAATAGGGCCTTGGCCTACCCACGGGCACTATTGCATTCTGGGGACCCTTGTCCTGCGAATTTTGACAGTTGTCCATACCTTTAAACTCGACCAACACTTAGCCGTCCTTACAGCAGTGGGCTGCGTTTTAGGCTATTAACTATACGCTGCGCCTAAGGTTAAACTCGCCTAACGCTTAGCCGTATTTACAGCAATAGGCTGAGTCTAACATTAGACTTGCCTCACACTTAGCCGTCCCTATGGCAATATGCTGTGTTTAAGGTTAAACTTGCCTAAGGCTAGACCGTCCTTACAACAATATGCTGAATCTACGGTTAAACTCGGCTAACCGCTAACCGCCCCTACGACAATAGGCTGCGTTTTGGTCTAATAAGCATCGTAACTGCTTTACTTATACCGGGTGAATTTATATGTTATTGAACGTAAAACATTTTAGCCCAAATCAGATTGTTTAACATAAGCAAATATTTATGTAGAATATAGTTTTTTAATTAGCTCCATTCTGCATTTTAGATCACATATTATCACCCATAATTGCGGATATGATCATTGAATTTGTGGACAAAATGCCTTCTCTTGGAAAGGGACAGACCAAACAGCTGCGACAATGGGCGAAAGATCCATCAATTCCCAGGAATATATGACTGATAAAATGACTGTTTTACTTAAATTTAATTGCCACATTGTGTTTGACCTCAACCCTTAAAGTGCCGAATTTTTTGATGTAAACTATGGAGACCAAAGGGTTTTTTCAATTTGAAGTCATCATAAATGTCTCCGTTAGCTTTTCCTGGTTCATTTGAATACCTATGTTATGGGTCCATGACCATTAAAAATATGTTTTACTCTTAAAGTGCAGGGATCGACTTTAGTCATCAGAATCTGACACGTATATAGACGTCAGATTCTGACGACTAAAGTTGACCCCCGCGCTGTAAGGGTTAAGAGACAATGGCATGTATTCATTATGTTCATACCCAGAATTATTTTGTAGTGATTTTAAACACAATAAGCTATTTCTAAAAAAACGATGTATTGTTACAAACAATATATACAAGCAAACAGACACAAGTGGTATTTCAAAAAACTTGAGTGACATATTAGTACCACAATCACTGTCTGACTATTGAGCAGTATCACATGGGAAGGACATATGTGTTTTATATAACAGAATGATGCGTTAAAAAAGGAGGGTATATGTGACGCATTATAGCGTTCGTTATAATTATGTGTATATTATTTGGACGATATATGTAACGCATTATAGCTTTCACTATATGTGTATTTTATTTAGAAAGTATATGTGACGCATTATAGCGTTCGCTATAATTATGTGTATGTTATTTGTAGGATATATATAACGCATTATAGCCAGTCACTATAATTGTGTATATTTTGTTTGGAGGATATATGTGACGCAATATAGCGTTCACTATGTGTGTATTTTATTTAGATGGTATAATATGTGACGCATTATAGCGTTCGCTAAAATTAATTATGTGTATGTTATTTGGAGGATATATGTGACCATTATAGCCATGCAGTCACTACAATTACAAGTGTATATTTTGTTTGGAGGATATATGTGACGCATAATAGCATTCACTATATATGTGTTTTATTTAGATAGTATATGTGATGCATTACATCGTTCACTTTGTATCTATTCTTATATATGTGTTCTCACAGATGGAACATTTATAAAATATTAAAGGGACTGGCCCATGCTAAAATCATCAAAAAATCGGTGATTTTATTTCGGGTTCTTAATATGACCATATGATGTAAACATGTACATAGACTAGAACTGCAAATTTTTATAATTTTTGTGCTGCGCATTCACCAGTTAGGCTAGATATAGAGGCGTAATTCATGATTTCTAATTATTGACAACCATGTCAAAAATAGGAAATGGGGGAATTTCGTCTCTATATCTAGCATAACTGGTGAATGCGCAGCACAAAAAATTATAAAAAATTTCAGTTCTAGTCTATGTACATGTTTACATCATATGGTCATATTAAGAACCCGAAATAAAATCACCGATTGTTTTAGCCTGGGCCAGTCCCTTTAACTAGCTTTTTGTTCAGAATAGGTAGCCAGATAAAAGCCAAGCATCACAGGTTATTTACCTTTCTATATTTTCTATATCCTATATTATAGATTATTATGAGATGTTGGTTTGATTTATACAATGTATGTTTAATAACATAATGTATGGATTAACTATATGTTTCAATGAAATTGCTTATGTTGATTATGTGAAATGTAATGTATTTTGAAAGGTATATTTTAGTAGACTTTAGTACTTCGTGTAGCATCATAGATTCATGGTAATTGGCTCACTATGTATCAAATTGATGTATCGAATGTATGTATGTATCAAATTACTACACCACTATATTTTGTTATCACACTGACGTTAATCCAGGAAGATTTTCATTTAAAACTGTGGTGAATGTTAAAGTGCGAAATCTTAAAACAATAGGTAGATCGTACAATACTGAAATTCGGCTGTTTGATCAGAACATCAAACGACCATGGTTTCAGCGTTGCACCAACGATGTACTGACAATGACAAGGAGGCCGGGTATAATGTGACCGAGGAATGCAGGGACGCAACCCTCAGGCGATTTACCTGTATTGGGATGCAGAGAGAAAACAGTGAACCGGCCACCTGAGTCACCCAGACCATCAGTGAGTGATAATCATATATCGCAAAGTCTGTTCTATATAACTATTGTTCAAGTGTTAATTAAATAAGACCTATTTTATTCAGAATTGTATAATCATGGAAACCAGCATTGATGGAAACTTGTGAAATAATAATCATCAATAAAGAAAACTTGAGACCATACTTCGTGTTCAGACACATGATAAAATGAATGATCCCATGATCATTATATGTAGTCTGTTTCTCAAAGACAGAAAAAGGGAGCTAACAAATTAGTCCTACAAAAGACAGCGTAAACCCTGCGAACAAAACAAAAGCAATGTGCTACATCGCCCGATAATTCCTGCAGACAGGCTCGTTTTCACTTTCCAGAACTCTACATGTTGTTAAAACACACCACTACATTATTTTCAGACCACTACATTCTAAGCCGGGAATGGAGAGTTAGTGTTGATCAAGCACAGAGTAATTATCATGCTAGGCCTGTGGCATTATAGTCAGTCACGTGTGACCGAGCTGTTGATTATGAGAGATCCTCGTTATGGTCAGATGTATTTTAAGTCAGTTAAAGCCCTCGGGGCTCTACATTCTTAGCTGTGGGAAAAGCCACGGCCTCGGCCTTTCCCACAGCTAACACTGAATGTAGAGCTGCTCGGGCTTTATCCTATACTTAAAAGTCACTGTGATTCTCGGCATGTTTTGGCAGAGAAGAAGTCATGAAGCTTGGTTACAGTTGTATTTACAGAGGAAATTGCTGCAGCTTTACAATATATACAAAAAACTCTATTTCTCCAGAGTTGGACTCAATAGTGAAAAACACCCTACTTCGTCCCCACAATGTAAGTTGATTCATTTGCATGATTCATGTCTAAGCGAATCGATGCTCCACGTGCAGTCAGCTTATTGCACGCAAAGCGCTAACCCACTCAACACGAATCACACCTCTGTCACGACACAGTAACCAGTTAGGGCCTATTCCCTTAAAGGGACTGCCCCAGGTTAAAATCATAAAAAAATCAGTGATTTTATGTCGGCTTCTTAATATGACCATATGATGTAAACATGTCCATAGACTAGAACTGCAATTTTTTCTTAATTTTTGTGATGCGCATTCACCAGTTAGACTAGATCTAGAGACGAAATTCCTGAGTTCTAATTATTGACAACCATGTCAAAAATTAGAAATACGGGAATTGCGTCTCTATATCTAGTCTAACTGGTGAATGACATAAGAAGCCGAAATAAAATCACCGATTTTTTAATGATTTTATCCTGGGCCAGTCCCTTTAAGCATTCGTCAGAGGCGCTATTGATTCACTCGATCGAAGAAGACGGTATCCGGCCGAAACTTCAGTGACGTATACTGTCTTCCGATTCCTCAGCGATCGGCATAATATTATTATTGGAACAGACATTGGTGCGACGCCGGTCCATCATCTTTATGATGGGTCGGCGTAGAGCCAACAAATCTTGCAGGCAATACGTTGGCCCACTTTACCACTTAACTGGTAAATGCGCAACAGAAAAAAAAAATTTGCAGTTCTAGTCTTTGGACATGTTTACATCATATGGTTATATTAGAAAGCCAAAATAAAATCACCGATTTTTTATGATTTTAGCCTGATTAAGTCGCTTTAACCAAACATGCATGTACTCACCATATTATTTTGTTTGAATGTGGCTGACACCCGAACGGGCATAATGGCGAAATCAAATTACCTGGTGGCTTTGAATTTGGTGTTTTCTTTTTCTGAATCAATGTTTAATCAATGAATGACGTTTCAAGGTTATCCGATATATAGGTCACATACAATCCAAGATGGCCGCAATAGTTATCGAATAGAATGCACAGGCTAGCCTAAATCTCGACCACCATACATAGTTTTGTGTGTTGTAGGCGTCACACACAGGGATAACATTGTGTGTTTTGTAGGAGCCTGAATCCTACACGAAATACATTAGCACACCCCAGGTAACAGGTTAACAGGTTAAGTGCCGCTACGCTCGCCAGTGCATTCCAGTGCTGTGACAGCACAATAGTGTGTACTTATACATGCAATACCGATATTTGAGCAGGGCTGCATATGTCTCACCCGAAACCGAAACGAATGAGCAATCAGGATAACTAGAAAGATGCAATGATATGACGTGTAACTGTGTAATGTTGAGCAAGACAAATAATGTGCCCTTGTAAGATTTTATTTGAACTTAATTATTCGACCTCCAATTTGATTTCACCATATTTACAAATCAGTAACAGAATGCTGATTTTGACAGGTAAACCTGTTTAAAATGATATCATTTTTGTGGGAACAAATGAATGATAAAAGTCAATGGTTTACATGGTATTGGCAAACAACAAGATATCACAGATTATTAATGATGGACATTACTGAACATGCTCAGCATAAAACCCACCAATTTGTTGGTTTAATGTTGGGCCAGCATGGTGCACCAGCATTAAACCAACATCGGGTAAACGTTTCGTAGATTTCAGGAACTAGTTATATCGGCCACTTTGCCAGATTATAGTCTACTTGTATATATTTAGAACAATATCGGTTGGTGTTATTTTGGGCTGTCCAGTTCAAATAAATTATATGTTTAAATATTTACATCAACACGATTTAAAAGGTTTCTATTTAGTGTGAACACGTTGATGAGATATTGCTGAAGTTTAAATGTTTTATCACATATAAAACACATATAAGGTTTCTCGTCCGTGTGAACAAGCTGATGTGTTTTCAGGTGGCTTTTCTGCATAAATCCTTTATGACAGATATCGCACCAATAAGAACAATCGCTAGTATGAGTGGCGTCGTGATACTTTAAGCTTGTTATATGTGCGAATCGTCTATGACATGTATTACATTCATAAGGTTTATCACCAGTGTGAACACGCTGATGTGTTGTCAGGCTGCTCTTCTGTGTAAATTGTTTACCACATGTATCGCAGCAATGAGAATAATCCCCAGTGTGAGTTACTTCATGGTGTTTTAAACTTGTGAAATCAGTGAATCGTTTGTCACATGTTTTACATGCATAAGGTTTCTCACCAGTGTGAACACGCTGATGTCTTTTGAGGCTGCTCTTCAGTGTAAATCCTTTATGACATGTATCACACACAAATGCCTTTTCAACAGTAGCACTGATATTTTGTTTTATACTTATTGAAGTTGAACACTCGTCATTTCCCACATGGACTTCTAGCTCACGTTCAACATTTAGGAAATTAAAATATACAAAACTGCCTCTTTTTATACTCTGTGACAGAAATGAGTATCTTGCAGCCACAAGGAAAGCGTGCGTCGGTTCTATCTCCATGTTCATTGCAAACAAACTCGAAATATACTTCGCTGGTTCAAATCTGTAATCAATCAAATAAAATCAGTACTAATCATGCTAATGTTCGTTGTGAAGGCAGTTATGAAGCTTTTCTGCTAATAGTACCAACTTTATATTAGGCCTACTTAAGGGATTAAATGTGCCAACATAAAAGTAGCAGAAGCAGCCATAACTAAAGGCACCTTTATATTATCAAAAGCTTTAAACGATAACTCTAGTGCGAACATCATAGAGTCGTTTCGTTTCGCTGAATAAAAATAGTCCCCAGAGTAACAATAGGAAGGATCACTCCCTCTGGGTAGCTCCATTCATCCCACGTGAGAGACCTAATGTCAAACACGCTATTGCCGGTTATTTAAGGCTACCAGGGCCTACATCAGCGCCAGCACTGATGCGGGTGCTGCAGTGGCTCCGCTGTTGAGCAGAGGAACAATATTGGTCAGATGACGTAACAAGTATAAAGTTCTTTAACATGTTTAATAGCCCCAAATCCCCACAATGATATTAAATGATAGGTTAGCATTGAAATGATGTTTGTTGAGTAATATTATTAGTGTTTACATGGCTAATAATAGTAGGCCTACTTCTTCTACCTAGAGGGGCTGTGGGCAGCAAAAACAACATCACAGTCAATAGTCTACCTACTCTTGTTCCCAGAGCCACACTACGCGACGTGGCCGAGCTTCATGTAGCCTCTGGTATTCCCCAGTGGCGAATGTTTGTGACTTGTTGCTATTTTTAGATGAAAATAGGGTAATCCCCGAATTCAGGCATTTTTGAAAGGTCACTTCCCCGGATGAAGAGTTGTTCACAGTATTGTATTTCCCCTCTGACGCATTTCCTATGACTTGACCCAGAAAATTATTCACGGGCCTCAATAGCACAGGCATGATGGTCACGTGACTAAGAACCTTGGCCTATACCCGACCATAAATGAAATTGGCCGGGCTCGCCAGGCAATAGTCTACCAGTATTCGACGGGGTTGTTTTGGTGCTGCACCGCTGAGAAGTGCAGCACTTTTTGTATTCGGGTGGTCTTACACCCAAATTGGTGCAGCACCTTCTTGCACCCATAACAAAAGAGGGTGCACAAAGGTCCAGTAAAATCACGTGATCAATTTCCCTATAATCTAAGCACGTTATCGGTTAGTGTATTCTACACTGCACGTTTATCAAATCGTATTCGACTGGTAGAGCTTGGTGTACACAGCAGTTTTTTGCTACACTGCGCAGATACAATGTATGTGCAGGGGCGTGCACACGGGGGGGGGGGGCGGGGGTTAGAGGGGTCCTGACCCCCTCCCCCCTTGAGCCGCCATTTTTTTTTTTTTTTCCATACTTTTCTAAAATTTACCTCTTGAGACCCCCCTCCTTTGACAGAAGGCTGCGCACGCCCCTGGTGTGTGGTGTGATTGTTTTGCACCCAAAATGTCTAGTCGAATAGGCCTAAAATTGACGGCCTAACCGGTGGGGGACTGGGCGGCGGGTTTATAAACGCTGTTGAAAATATGTATGCACAAGCCACATATTCAGATTAAAAATGTCTTGGCATACAGTGGTATATTTACCTTTCACGGTGTAAAATCAGTGATTATATATGAGGATAATGAGACGCTTACCCATTGCTGCTGCCAGTTGTTTGTCCTCAACATGCTATGAACTTATTAAGCTATCTGGGGCCGTATTCTCGTACGAGTTACTACAAAATAGTAAGCTACATTTACTATAAAATAGTAACTTTTTGTAGTAACTCTGCGATTTGTAGTAAGTGCTATTCTCGTACATTTGAGACAAAATAGTATTCTCAGAAACGGTGTTACGTCATCACCGGTCAGCATTTACTGCGGGACAGCTACTAGGTGATAACAACGCCTGAGCTGTCAAAGGGATTATACTTCAATGTACTGATTTAATGTCAAAAAGTTGGGACATCCCCTTGAAAATCCCCGTTTTTGCCAGAATCGCGTCATAACATAACATTTCAAATCCAATGTGTATTTTAATATATATTTAGCCGCAAATAGAAACACTGAAAACTATAAAAAATTATATTATATGCACGTAAATTGCAGACAAAGTTTAAGAACATGACAGATTTTATGTGCTAAACAGTACATGTCCACGCGCCTATCATGCGTTGACCTCGTGACCCCGAGTGCATGGTGTGACACGCAACAAGACGGCATCATGATTGGCTTTGAACAGACGAGGTCACACGTGCCACCATGGCAACTTACAAAAAGCACTACTAAAAGTTGTGCTCCCGTGTTGAATAAATGTCGTTTTTAGCCTACATACAATCTCTCCGGAGTTAAAAAACCATAATATGAATGAACAGAGATAATATTCCTATTAGACTGTCATGTTTATAGCGACATAAAGCATAATGTTACTTCGGGAGATGTGTTTTAGCGTCGCTACTTTTTATACTTGACATAGTGAAAAATCAGGACCAAACTGCCTTTCTATCACCTAGTTCGCACCCAAGGTCACGCCTTCAAGGCCGTTCAGTTTCTGAGAATAGTAACTTCTGTCGTAACTTTACTACATCCATTTGGGTGTCGTAACTTTACGATATTGTTGTAAATCAAAGCCTAAGGCAAGCCACCAAGTGGTCTCGGGAATTCCCACAATTTCCCGCTTTTTTATGGGTTTAGTGTCAGTGTGTTGGGGATTCCCATGACTCGTGGATCTCTTGACAACAAAAGTGAGCACGACAATCAAATAATATCTAGACTACAAAGTAAAAAAGTAGCCTACAAGCTTAATGGTATCAACTTCAAGGCCATACAAATGTAACAAAACACACCAGTGTGGAGCACTATAGCCTATAGGTCTATAGCCATAGCATAGGCCCAGAGCCTGTTTCTGGAACGTGTCGTATACGCCATGCATTGTACATAATTCAGTCACAACATGCATTCTGGAATAGCCTATATTATATTTTCTTGTTAATTATGTAGGCCTAGGGCTAGGCCCTAGCCTAGGTATTTATCAGGCTAATGGGAAATCTGGTGTGCCTCTTGTGTTTGTGATGGACTAACGTTATTTTATACCAGTAATATTATGATATTGATAGTCCTAAAATAAAATGTAGGCTAGGCCTATATGACAACATATTAAGCCTAGGGGAGATTGGGGCACCGTGAGACATGGAACCCTTTTATAGGCCTGTTTGACACATAAATTATTATGAGATTTGTGCACCATCTGGTCAATGGAAGATCTATTAAAAATGACTAATTTTCATTTCCAACCTATTGCTAATGGCTGTTGGACATTCTTGGCATAGACCCCCTATGTAGGGTAAAAAAGGACCTATGCCCTATGTAAATGTAATTTTGCATCAGAAGTATTTTTGGCATGGTGAATATTTGGTTTCTATAGTCTAGATCAAGTAGGCCTAATACTTGAATTCTCTATGATTTTGTTGGTATCTTACACGTGTGCGTCCTATCACTTTAGATCCTGGCTATGTAGACTACATTTATAATGGGTAGACCTAGGCCTACCGTAGCTTATAATCTGTTAGGGCGGGGGCCCTAGGGTAGTGGTTAGCACCGCTGCCTTTCACGCCAAAGTTCGGGGTTCGGTTCCCGGTCTTAGCGGTTTGAAAGAAACAAAAATGTTTCTTCCCCATCCACGTGTGAAAGTCAGTATTGTGGGGAGCCTCCGTGACCGAGAGGTAGCGTGCTCGGCCTCAGACCGCCAGGGCTCTGATTTCGAATCCTGTGTCTGGAGGACAGTGTCATCTCAATCATCTCACCATCCTCAGGAGGTTCTCCTCGCCCAGTTTAGCCTATATGTGCACAAAAGTAGCCTAAAGCCCGATTCAGTTTATTTATAATCTGCTAAGACACAAAAAAATTGAAGATTATCGTTTGGTAGTTTACGAATTATTCAAAGTTAAATCAATTTAGTCGAGAACAATGCATCAAATTGCACTATAATGGTTGTACCATTATTTTAACAATTAAAAAATGAAGAGTAGCTATCGTCATAGCCGGTTTCCTTAGTTGTGACCTCCAGATGACCTTGGATATTGGTGGCTATCTTGTTTTGAACCTCTAGATGACCTTGAATCGTAAAAATAACATAACCAAAGAAATCCGTCTCCTCTAATTAGTCAAAAATTACGTAATACCTCATTTATGATTAATTTGAGGACACGGATTGTAACTTTTGCCAGAAATTCAAGATGGCCGACGACAGCCATCTTGGTTTTGACCTGTAGATGACCTTGAATCGTACAAATAACCCTACCAATAAAATCAGTGTAAGCAAATTAGTCGAAAATGAGGTATTACATAGGATTCTAGGGCTATTCTATCAAAAGGACAACATTAAATATGGCCAATGGCCGCCATCATGATTTTGACCCGTAGATGACCTTGAATTGTAAAAATAACCATACCAATGATAGCAGGGTATTCAAATTAGGCAAAAATGAAGTGTTACATAAGATTCTATGGCTATTGTGTCAAAAATTCAAGATGGCCGCGGCCATTTTAGATTTATGGAAATATGCATATTAATGTAACATCTCTCCTACATCAGATTATGTTCTACATTATGTTAAACGACATGACTTGTGTGCAAAATTTCAGGACTGTTTCCGGATTTGCCCATTCAAATGTCATAGGATATACTAATTCTCCATTAAACCTGGCAAACACATCACGTCAGCCTCCATCACAACAAGACACTCCATCACTTCAGCCTCCATCACAACCAGCCACTCCATCACAACCAGGCACTCCATCACGTCAGCCTCCATCACAACCAGGCACTCCATTACGTCAGCCTCCATCACAACCATACATTCTATCACAACCAGCCACTCCATCACAATCAGGCACTCCATCACGTCAGCCTCCATCACAACCATACACTCCATCACGTCAACCTCCATCACAACCAGGCACTCCATCACGTCAGCCTCCATCACAACAAGACACTCCATCACGTCAGCCTCCATCAAAACCATACTTTACATCACGTCAGCCTCCATCACAATCGAACACTCCATCACAACCAGCCACTCCATCACAACCAGGCACTTCATCACGTCAGCCTCCATCACAACCAGACATTCTATCACAACCAGCCACTCCATTACAACCAGGCACTCCATCACGTCAGCCTCCATCACAACCAGGCACTGCATCACGTCGGCCTCCATCAAAACCAGGCACTCCATCACGTCAGCCTCCATCAAAACCAGGCACTCAATCACGTCAGCCTCCATCAAAACCAGGCACTCCATCACGTCGGCCTCCATCACAACCAGACGCTCCATCACGTCAGCCTCCATCACAACCAAACATTCCATCACGTCAGCCTCCATCACAACCAGACACTCCATCACAACCAGCCACTCCATCACAACCAGGCACTCCATCGCGTCAGCCTCCATCACAACCATACTTTCCATCACGTCAGCCTCCATCACAACCAGGCACTCCATCAAATCAGCCTCCATCACAACCAGACACTCCATCACAACCAGGCACTCCATCACGTCAACCTCCATCACAACCAGACATTCTATCACAACTAGCCACTCCATCACAACCAGGCACTCCATCACGTCAGCCTCCATCACAACCAGGCACTGCATCACGTCAGACTCCTTCACGTTCAGACACTCCATCACGTCAGCCACTCCATCACAACCAGACACTCCATCACGTCAGCCTCCATCACAACCAGACACTCCATCATGTCAGCCTCCATCACAACCAGGCACTCGATCATGTCAGCCTCAATCACAACCAGACACTCCATCACATCAGCTTCCATCACAACCAGCCACTCCATCACAACCAGGCACTCCATCACGTCAGCCTCCATCACAACCAGACACTCCATCACATCAGCCTCCATCACAACCAGACACTCCATCACGTCAGCCTCTATCACAACCAGACACTCCATCAAGTCAGCCTCCATCATAACCAGACACTCCATCACGTCAGCCTCCACTAAGTAGGGCACATCAAGTCAGCCTCTATCACAACAGACACTTCACCAATCACGTCAGGCTCCATCACAAGCAGATACAAACCTTGTCAGCCTCAATCACACACTAGACACTTTATCATGTAGCCTAATCACAACCCGAGCATAGATTATTTTTTTTAGATCCAACATAATTTATATGCTTTGTGGGCAAAAGTTTTCTGGAGCCTTTCGCTAGTGTCTTCCCAACTACAAAACATTCCCAGTCGGCCTAAACACAAAACATTTGTATAACATTTGTATAACGTCAGAGAGTCCAAGTGTAAAAATGTTATACAAATGTTTTGTGTTTAGGCCGACTGGGAATTTTGCTTCAACGCTGGGACGAAACTCACGAGAAAAAATTGTGAAAAATAAATAATTGTCCCTAATCATCAAAATAATACGTAGGTCTAATACGTAGGCTGTCAATACCGTAGAACATCTTCCGTTGTCAATGAGAGGAGTCAAAGGTGCCTCAGAGACGTTAAATGGCGATGGAGAGGTCGAAAAGCCATAGAGAGGTGTTAAAGATTCAGGGAGAAGAAGAGGCATTAAAGGAGGATTGAAAAGCCTTCAATTGCAACAAAGAGGCGTTAAACTAAAAGCGCATCTCCATAGCCCCTTAATGCCTCTCTGTCACCTTATAACGCCCCCGGTGGCTCTGAAACGCCTCTTCGTCACCTATTAACGCCTCCTTATTTCTCTTTCATTTTCCCACTCATTACCCTTTAATGCCTTTTCATTATCCTTTAGCGCCTTCTCATTGCGCTTTAATGCCTCCTCATCGACCGTTAAAGCTTTTCCTTCGCTCTTTAGCACCTCTCCATCAATTGCCCTTCGAGCCAATCTCTTCACCTTGAAAAATGAAATGAATCGGGCTTTAGGCCACCTTTGTGCACATATAGGCTAAACTGGGCCAAGAGAACCTCCTGAGGATGGTGAGATGATTGAGATGACACTGTCCTCCAGACACAGGATTCGAAATTCGAGCCCTGGCGGTCTGAGGCCGAGCACGCTACCTCTCGGTCACGGAGGCTCCCCACAATACTAACTTTCACACGTGGATGGGGAAGAAACAATTTTGTTTCTTTCAAACCGCCGAGACCGGGAACCGAACCCCGGACTATGGCGTGAAGGGCAGCGGTGCTAACCACTACCCTAGGGCCCCCGCCCTCTTCACCTTGAGCATGTTTAATCATTTTAATCCAACAGAATTAGATTATCCAGTCAAAATCAAACCCAACACAGGTATTATACGTGCTCAATTTCTAGCATATATATTATATTATGTTAAAAATTATATTTAACGTAGAGGATGACTTCAAATCACAAAAGTAAAGGAAATAAGACATTTTTCACTCAAAATCACATGAAAAAATAGGTTTTTACACATGTTCTAGCTGTATTTGTTAAAAATCATATTCTCCTTTACTTGACCTTGAAATTGAGCTTTGGACCTTGAAGATGACCTTTTTATGATCAAAATAGTTTCAGGAATAGTCTAGATTATTAAGTAAAAAATCACACTAAAAAAGACATATTACACTTCTTCTTATTTTGTTTCTTAAAGATCATATTTTTACATTTTTGCCCTTGGAAATGACCTTACAACCTTGAAGTTGGCCTTTGATCAACAAAATAATACTAAAATGGATTTTTTAGACAAAATCCCATAAAAAGAGGTATTAGTCTCCATGTGTTCCTAGCATTATTTGTTTAAAATGGTATTTTTGCTTATTTGACTTTGAAGATAACCTTCAGTCATAAAAATAATAAAAGAAATTGATTGCCCAGTGAAAATGAAGTATTACAATTGTTCCTGGCTTTATTTGTTGAAAAATCATATTCGACCTTGAAATATCTGGCGGCCATTTTGTTTTTGCCCTTCAAACATTCCGCCCAATGGTGCCAGACTGATTTCTGGTGGGGACATTCCTGGGGACATCCCATAGTATCAGAATCCCTTTGGTCAAAATCCACTGGACTAATACGTAACTAGGCTTACTGTATTAATAATTATTGCTCTTACTGATCATAGCCCTGCAATGTAAAGCCGCTTACAACTCTCATAATAGATAATTTAACTTCGGATTCTTGTAGTTAGATCCCTTCCAACGGAAAATGACCAGGGTAGACATCTCAAAGCCGGGGCGAGAAGTCACCACAAGCAATTTTCAAAATGGCCGCCAGAGCCCATAGTAAGAATACGATTATTATTATCTCTTGAACCAATTATCATATCCAGGCCACCAATATATCCAGTAGTATGTTTTTATTATCAAAAATTCGATTGGGCAAGGTTTTATAACAATCAGAAAAAAATAAACCTTTTTTATTAATGATAAAAAATATTTGACCTCCAGTAGGCCCAAGTATAGAATGATAGACTCCATAATAACCAGTAAGCGCACTTAGACCAGGATCTGCCCTACGGGCCCGTAAAATTGAGTGTAGAGAGTTTCTCGTTTGATTCGTGATGCACTCCCACTGACCATTAATATTTCAGGAGGTGATTTGGTAAAATCGGCGATATAACGCCGCTGGAGCATTAAATCCAAAATGGCCGCCAAAGACCTTAGTGTTTAATTAACTTTTGAACTAATTAACTTAAAAACATGTGTAATACCACTTTCCATGTGATTTTGTCCTACCAAACTAATTGTTATGGTCAAATTACAATTTGGAGGTCTTCCCATTGCTAAAATCCAAGATGGCTGATGTTATCCATTTATAAATGATATTTTACTGCAGCTAATCTTAAAATCACCTTCTCCAGCGTCCATAACAAATTATGATTGATACTTCGCCTAGATCATCTAATCATTGTTTAATTCTATTTATGTGTCATCTTATATTAATGTGCCTGAATACTCGGTTGCGTAAAGCCGTTGATGTAAAAACTCCAAGATGGCCGCCAACTGCCATGTCGTAGGCTAGTTCTGGAGCAATTGACTTGGGAACATATGCAATACCTTATCACCAAGATTTTTATTGACGCAGAATGCATTTAGTGGTGTGTAGATATATTTTTTAACAGCTTTTACTGTTATAATGTAACATCAAAACAGCTAATTAACTTCAGATAATAACAGGCTTTATATCGATTACACACATATTAAAATCAATAATATTGACCTTCTTCTGCAAAAAGCTCTTTTACCATGTTTATTGGTACATGTATACTTCTGCAATAAGCTCTTTTTATTATTTCAGGTGAGCTCAACATACCCCGCATGTTACTTGTATGTAGCCTACAGCGAATTTCTCTTTTGATTATTTATGTACTCCTAGATATAGACATTTCAAGAGGTTATTAATTGTTCGAAATCTCCGGCGCAAAACCGCTGAAGCTGATTGGTCTGTCGCTTTGGGTTGTTGAAGCACGAAAACCATGATGACTGCCATCAGTCATAGTGCACCTTTACCTTAGATATGCTTTAAATTCTAATATTATGATTTTCTCTTGCCAAGTGAATGTTTCAGCTGGGTTGCATTTTAGATCTTCTTTCTATAAAAAGATGGAGGTTTTTGCCGTTTGACAATGTGGCACTTACAATCTTATATGCTAGGTTCTCTTCACAGATTTTTATGGAGAAATATCCAGTGTCTGATTATGTGATTCCGTGACTGGAGTATCTGAAATTTGTGACTAGTTAGTGGTTAAATTACTAAATCATTATGTGTTTGATTCCGTGACTGGAGTATCTACAAGTTCAGAGGTTCTTTTCCCTTCTAAATGTATAATGCGATGTGACCAAACATTCTCAGATTGTGCCAGTGTTCTGGCAAGTGTGACGAATGATGTGGTTGTAAGGGTACTGGATTTACGTGTGTACTATTTTGTCATGAGGGTGGACATGCATGTGGGCTATAACAGTAAGACAGAAGGTATTATTAGTTATTCAGTTACATGATATGAGCAATTAAATTATTTTCTGGTATGGGTTCTCACAATAAAACATATTATCTAAGAAGATAAATACCATTTGAATTGTGTTCTAATTTATTGTATTCGATACAGAATACTGGAACACATATAGTTAGACATATCAATCATTAAAATAGACAGAGGTTCATGAGATTTTTTTTTCATGAGCCATTTTTTTAAGATGGCTTCCCAGAACTACTGGCACCGGTAGACATATTACTCATTAAAATAGCCAAAAGGGTTCCTGAGATATTAGTATTAGTGTTTTCAATACGGTCGTTGGCGGCCATTTTCAAGATGGCGTCCCAGAGCTACTCGCCCCAGCTCTGAAAGTTATTTTACTCGATTCAAAATATAAAAAAACATATAGTTAGGCATATTAATCAATAAAATAG
Organism: Flabesymbios commensalis; assembly: GCA_964017125.1. Taxonomy (NCBI): domain Eukaryota; kingdom Metazoa; phylum Annelida; class Polychaeta; order Terebellida; family Flabelligeridae; genus Flabesymbios; species Flabesymbios commensalis. The sequence continues at coordinate 6,621,473 of OZ024917.1, forward strand.
ACAAAATGGTTCCGCAGATATTAGCCTACTATTAGTGTTTTTAATTATGGCCGTTGGCGGCCATTTTACAAAATGGCGTCCGAGAGCTACTTGCCCCGGCTTTGAAATGTCTACCCTCGTCATTTTTATTGGGGAGGCATTATTTTATCAAAATCAGATGAGACATGCCGTATTATGGGATTTGTAAGCGGGTCTTTATGGCAGGGACAGGAGTATACCAGGGGTATTATGCCTATGCATCTTAGCCTTTAGAAGGGAAAGCCCAAAGCCCACAGGCCTTTTTGAGTAGATCACCCTAGGTCTAGGCCTACTTTTTGACATTCCAAAATGTTGATTTAGACTAGTATTATAATAGTCTACTAGGCTATGCAGCATAGCTCAATAAATAAGCGAAAACTATTATTTCCCCCCACAATCATGGCGTTAATTTTTAAATCTAAGAGAAATGTGCATAATTGCAATTAGTCAAATAATAAACAAGACTAGGGGTAGTTACCTTTGGAGCAAAGTGAACCGGCCCACGACCAATATATAAGCATAGCAACGTCTTCGATACACATGAGTTTGGGGATTGGAAGAGCTTAATTTTCCGAATTGATAGGGGTGACCATGCTTTCAGAGTGGAATAATTATAATTGACTGTTGAAGAACTGATTCTTCATGGTCATAACGTTAGGCCTAGTTAAGTGTTAAAAAAATAATAATCAAAGACATATCTCTGAGATGAAAATAATTATTAACATGACGTTCAAGCTTAGGGCCTATGAAATAGTCAAAGTAGACTACATGCATGACATGAGTATTCCTGATTTCCTGGGTAAACATTGTGGGTAGACTACTTGACCTACACAATGGAAAGGTCACACATGTTGCCCCAATGCTGAGCTAATTTGTTGGCCCTGGATGATGGCCCATCGTCTACGACGCTGCCCAACATTAGCCCAGCATTGGGTCAACGTCTTTGTTCAGTTTGTTATCCAGGTGGAGATAGGCCTACCCACAGGTGCTAAAACGCATTGTCTGCCTAAACATCAAAAGCCCACCATTTGTACACAGCGCTGGCACTGCCATCTGCTCTGGACCATAGCAACACTGGGTACCCTACAGTTCAAGGCCTATGGCCTACCTCACAATAATAATAGTGACACTCTACTCCACACAAAATCCAGCTTCTAGAGTATAGACCTCTATAGTACATGTAGTATAGGCCTAGTCTAATAATATAGAAAGCGGCGTACGCCAGTGCAGCCATATGATATAGGCCTAGTCTCCCAGAACTTAGATTAGAAGTGGCGTACGGCTAGTCTACTGGAAATAGGCTAAAGCCTACATGGCCTAGGCCCAAGCTGGGTCTAGCATGTCCTAGGCCTAGCGCAGCCCATGCACTGCCATGCAGTCTGCTGGTGAAAAAGGTAAAAATTGTATTGACTAAGCTTCCTTTTGAAAACAAACCCCTTCAGCGCAGTAGTAAATATTTACGATAATGTAGTAGCCACGATATATAGTAACTTTTTCGAGAATAGCAAGTTACTACAAATAGCAGCTAATATTTTTAGAAACAAAATCTACTATAAAATCGTAAGTTTACTACAAATGTACGAGAATACGACCCCTGTACAACAGTACACAATGATGTGTAAAGCGGGGCCTCCAAAGATTGAACGCATTACGAGACGCTATTTTCAACCAACATCAGGTTTAACATTTCCAGTGTAACAGAAGGACTTTCTTGTATTTAAAGACGAGACAGTCTTGTCAAACAGCAAAATTTAAATATAAAGAACAAGTCGTCATAGCATTATATTCTAGCAATATATACATGGATATATGCCATTGTATAAGCCTAAACATAATTTTGTTGCCTTTTTGTTAACTTGTTTGTGATGAGTTTTGTAGTGTAAGCCTAAATGAGGGCTGTGCGATTTAACTCGGCGATATTGTGATTACGATTTTCTTTGACAAAAAATAGTGCTAATTTGTGTGTCTATTATAATTGATTCAACATTAAAGTTACCAGTGATAAGCAAACATGAGATATTGACCTAATGTTGTCTTAATGTTGGGCCAGCGTCGTAGACGGTGGTCAAAGATCATTGAGAAAATGTAACTTGCTGGGTAGGCCTATTACTCAATAACGTTGCAAGCCACACTGGAGTTGATGCATGATCAGCGTGCCCCACACATTAAACCAGGATCGTCCGCAATGATTTGTACCCCGGTACCATAACGGGAAAACAAGCAACAAGAGTACTTGCTTTTGCTAAACAAATAGCGCTTGGATATTTGTACACTCCTTGGGGGCCCGCTCTAAGCATCAGGGCCTACAGCAGTGTGCTAGCTTATTCTTGATAAATAATCCATCTTGCCACATCAGATCTGACAGTCAGACCACTGGTCTGACATTGACAATAGGTCAATGTTGGAAAGTTGTACGAAAAGGAGGGGTGTGAGCAACATGAATATTCATTATGACGTCACCGGTTTACTGTCTGCAGTGTGGAAGGTCACACTCAGGTCAACTTATCTGGGTTTCCTGAGTTGGCCAGGGAAGAGGGGGTCGTATACTCATAGCAGATAATGGGTGATATCCAGGAGTCTGCCGGTAGCAGACAACTGGATAGATGAAGATGTACATAATCATGCATTGAGATAATACAGTATGTATTATCTCTGATGATAACTTGATCCGAACTTACGACAGCAACTGTAACGTGGCTGAAGCAGAATTTGAAACTGAGGTTTCAGTCACAGATTGCGTCTATTCAAAATCGTGGGACATTTCATTTGATGGCCATATCTAAGACTTGGCCTCGCCTAATCAGGTCTAAAATAGGTTAATTAGAATCAGTAACACTTCACCTCATTTTCTGCACAGTGAGTCATTTAAAATAGGGGGCCTATGGGCATCTTTCAGACCTTGGGGTCAACATCGCTCTCAGTCGCCGCCATGTTAAAAACACTGGTTAAAAACGTTGCTTTTTCCAGGGTAAAAGGAATACAGCAATCCACAGTACATACCTTTACCCGGCTACACTGTACGCCATGAAAGGTAAATGCATCTGGGTAACGCTGCAATTTAGCCTGTTAAGTATATATTCAAACTGGAGAGCAAGCAGCGTTTGCAAATAGCACTGAAAAACAAATTTAGCGCCATGTAGTTGGTACACTCCTTGGAAACCCCGCTCTATGTGTACATGTGTGCAAGTTTATTAATGATACAGAATAGGGTAACTCACACTTGGGTAGGTTTTATAAGAAAGGACAATACATTGCCATCTTGTATTCAGGCTTATTCCGACATTTTTCGTATTAGAGCTGGAAGAGTATAAGAGTAGGGCAGGGTCCCGGCTTCAAGCTTCCTTCTGTCGCGATATACAATGATATAGCCATGATTATGCAGAAAGCGACGAAAAGCAATGTTCACGTCTCAGTGCGCTGTGACAAGTAAATATATAAATTATCATGGTTATTATAAGGATGGCGAGCCTTTTTATATTAATGCTATAGTATAGTATAACAGTATAGTCAGATTCACATTAAATTCATCAACCAGGATTATTGAATTTCGCGGGTTTCTCAGTCAATTCTCAACTTATTTTCATGAAATTTTACACACACAATTTTCCTTTTATCAGGTGTTTATGTCGTGACTACCCTGATGGGTTTATAGAGGGCACCATTTTTATTTATTTACTACATGTCAAATGGTCTAACTTCTCAAATACTTATCAAAACGTTCAGGGTAGTCACGACATGAATGGACAATAGTCAGGGTTTCCCCCAAAGCGTCCAAGCGTCACGGCACCATGCGCCTAGCAAACACGATACAGTGTAGCAAGTGTAGTACGTTGACGTAATGTTGACTTAAAGTTGGTCCATCGTCTGCAACGCTGGGTCAACATTAAAGCGCGTTGTTCCACCTGCCGTGTTTGCCGCGATAGCAGAGCATACGCCTGGTGTGTCACAATCCTCTACACTAACCCAACGTCAACACAGCGTTGGTTATTAAAGGTGTAGTCAACTGTCAAAATTCGCGGGACAAGGGTCCCCCAGAAGGCAATAGTGCCCGTGGATAAGCCAAGGCCCTATTCCATAATAATACTAAATATGCGTTTCATACCCAAAGCCTCATTAAGAGCAAGTTCTCAAATCACAGCAAGTTCATATACTTGAGCGACATCTATGAGGTAATAATTCAAAGCCCTTGTCTTTTGCCCCTGCTTGGTCGCCTACTTGCAAACAAACTGACTGTATTACTGCGGGGATTTGGAAACTGCTTGACCCCCCAAGTTTGTATTGTCACCCAGCAAACACAAAACATTTGTATGAGTTTATGCAATGTTGGACCAACGTCGAAGACGCTGGGCCGACATTGCATAAATGTCATACAAATGTCTTGCGTTTGCTGGGCAGGAGGACTTTCTCTCAAACATTGTACATTTATCTAATGTTGGTTCAATGTTGGGCCAGCGTCGCAGACGTTGGCCTCACATTAAAACAGCATTGGATCAATGTCTCGTTTGAGTAGTATCTTGTAATCAGTTCAGTGGCTATATTAATGCCGTCAATCTGTACTCAATAGGCTACTGTTGGCCTACACTTGACCGTCCCAGGCATGCGCGTTTTGAAGCTGAATGATTCTTTAATAGGCAATGTAGCGTGCTGGCTGAGATAAGTTGAGGTGTAGGGGAGGCTTGGGAGAGTTGGGTCACAAGGAGAGTTGGGCCACCCCCGATATCACAGTGACGTGAAGCATTATGACCAGGTGCTGACATCTAAAGAATCAACGACACATCACCTATTGTTTGATGTTACCAGCTTATAGAGCCCATGTTCAGTGACGATTTTGTGTCAAGAAATCTATTAGGCCTATATTGAAAAAAATATAAAAAAATGACTCGAAGGTAAGCAATGTGTTAACATATCAATAGTACATAGTAGAATGCTCTTTTGTGGTGTGTAATATACCTATGGTACTTCTCTGTCATCAATGCATTTAGGGAATGAATATCGTCAAAAGCCATTCTTTGATTTTGATTTTAACAAAAATTGCGGATATAGGGAGAGTTGGGACAGTCAAATGGGAGTGTTTTGTCATGGTCATCGAACATGGGTCATGGCCCAACTCTCCCACATAGGGAGAGTTGGGTCACTATATATGTGGGAGAGTTGGGCCGTGCCACGATAAATTATGTTATCCATGACTCTAGTGATTAAGGTGTTCATAAATAAATTGTTCCTATTTTTTTCTTGTGTTGTGTATATTTTGACGTATCTGCAGTGACATTCTCTATGTGACCCAACTCTCCCAGGCATGGCTCAAGTCTCCCCGAACATGGCCCAAGTCTCCCCACTCCTTGGGAGAGTTGGGTCAGGAGAACATCTTTTTTTAATCGCATTTTTTTCCCTATGTAACACAATGTATGTAAAATAAAATAAGGTTCAGATTGTTTGACATGCTCTGTACTTCGTAAAACCACAGGAAACAGTATACTATGACAAATGGGAAAAGCATACGATGTTAAAATATAAAAAGTGGCCCAACTCTCCCAAGCCTCCCCTAACTTATGACATTTTCAGAAAGCGAAACAAGTGATGCCGACCCAGCCGGCACATGACGAGAAAATCACGTAACATGCAAGTTGAAATCTTGTCAACTGGTTATCAACCAAAAATCAACGTGATAATTACGTCTATTTGTGACATAAACAATTTTAAGTCTTATTGTCATTACAAAATTACGTCTGATTTCCGTCAAGCTAATAACGTCACCAAATGATGTGATTGTGACGTCGGTTGCAACATCCTGAAATGTTAGATGTGATAATGTTGTCAGTATTTCACATCTATTTGACGACATGTTGTTGATGTCACAAAACGATGTGATTATGACGTGGGTTGCAACATCCTGAAATGTTAGATGTGATAATGTTGTCAGTATTTCACATCTATTTGACGATATGTTGTTGATGTGAGAAAACGATGTAATTATGACGTGGGTTGCAACATCCTGAAATGTTGGATGTGATAATGTTGTCACTATTTCACATCTATTTGACGACACGTTGTTGATGTCACAAAACGATGTGATTATGACGTGGGTTTCAACATCCTGAAATGTTAGATGTGATAATGTTGTCAATATTTTACATCTATTTTACGACATGTTGTTGATGTCACAAACCGATGTGATTATGACGTGGGTTGCAACATCCTGAAATGTTAGATGTGATAATGTTGGCAATATTTCACATCTATTTGACGACTTGTTGTTGATGTCACAAAACGATGTGATTATGACGTGGGTTGCAACATCCTGAAATGTGAGATGTGATAATGTTGTCAATATTTCACATCTATTCGACGATAAGTTGTTGATGTCACAAAACGATGTAATTATGACGTGGTTTGCAACATCCTGAAATGTTAGATGTGATAATGTTGTCAATATTTCACATCTATTTGACGACATGTTGTTGATGTCACAAAACGATGTAATTATGACGTGGGTTGCAACATCCTGAAATGTTGGATGTGATAATGTTGTCAATGTTTCACATCTATTTAGCGCCATGTTGTTGATGTCACAAAACGATGTGATTATAACGTGGGTTGCAACATCCTGAAAAGTTAGATGTGATAATGTTGTCAATATTTCACATCTATTTGACGACATGTTCTTGATGTCACAAAACGATGGGATTGTGACGTGGGTTGCAACATCCTGAAATGTTAGATGTGATAATGTTGTCAATGTTTCACATCTATTTCGCGCCATGTTGTTGATGTCACAAAACGATGTGATTATGACGTGGGTTGCAACATCCTGAAATGTTAGATTTGATAATGTTGTCAATATTTCACATCTATTTGATGTCTTGTTGTTGATGTCACAAAACGATGTGATTGTGACGTGAGTTGCAACATCCTGAAATGTTAGATGTGATAATGTTGTCAATATTTCACATCTATTTGATGACTTGTTGTTGATGTCACAAAACGATGTGATTGTGACGTGGGTTGCAACATCCTGAAATGTTAGATGTGATAATATTATCAATATTTCACATCTATTTGACGACATGTTGTTGATGTTACAAAACGATGTAATTATGACGTGGGTTGCAACATTCTGAAATGTTAGATGTGATAATGTTGTCAATATTTTACATCTATTTGACGACATGTTGTTGATGTCATAAAACGATGTGATTATGACGTGGGTTGCAACATCCTGAAATGTTAGATGTGATTATGTTGTCAGTATTTCACATCTATTTGACGATATGTTGTTGATGTCACAAAACGATGTAATTATGACGTGGGTTGCGACATCCTGAAATGTTAGATGTGATAATGTTGTCAATATTTCACATCTATTTGACGACATGTTGTTGATGTCACGAAACGATGTGATTATGACGTGGGTTGCAACATCCTAAAATGTTAGATGTGATAATGTAGTCAGTATTTCACATCTATTTTACGATATGTTGTTGATGTGAGAAAACGATGTAGTTATCACGTGGGTTGCAACATCCTAAAATGTTAGATGTGATAATGTTGTCAGTATTTCACATCTATTTGACGATATGTTGTTGATGTGAGAAAACGATGTAATTATGACGTGGGTTGCAACATCCTAAAATGTTAGATGTGATAATGTTGTCAGTATTTCACATCTATTTGACGATATGTTGTTGATGTGAGAAAACGATGTAATTATGACGTGGGTTGCAACATCCTGAAATGTTAGATATGATAATGTTGTCAGTATTTCACATCTATTTGACGACATGTTGTTGATGTCACAAAACGATGTGATTATGACGTTGGTTGCAACATCCTGAAATGTTAGATGTGATAATGTTGTCAGTATTTCACATCTATTTGACAACATGTTGTTGATGTCACAAGACGATGTGATTATGACGTGGGTTGCAACATCCTGAAATGTTAGATGTGATAATGTTGTCAGTATTTCACATCTATTTGACGACATGTTGTTGATGTCACAAAACGATGTGATTATGACGTGGGTTGCAACATCCTGAAATGTTGGATGTGATAATGTTGTCACTATTTCACATCTATTTGACGACACGTTGTTGATGTCACAAAACGATGTGATTATGACGTGGGTTTCAACATCCTGAAATGTTAGATGTGATAATGTTGTCAATATTTTACATCTATTTGATGTCTTGTTGTTGATGTCACAAAACGATGTGATTGTGACGTGAGTTGCAACATCCTGAAATGTTAGATGTGATAATGTTGTCAATATTTCACATCTATTTGATGACTTGTTGTTGATGTCACAAAACGATGTGATTGTGACGTGGGTTGCAACATCCTGAAATGTTAGATGTGATAATATTATCAATATTTCACATCTATTTGACGACATGTTGTTGATGTCATAAAACGATGTGATTATGACGTGGGTTGCAACATCCTGAAATGTTAGATGTGATTATGTTGTCAGTATTTCACATCTATTTGACGATATGTTGTTGATGTCACAAAACGATGTAATTATGACGTGGGTTGCGACATCCTGAAATGTTAGATGTGATAATGTTGTCAATATTTCACATCTATTTGACGACATGTTGTTGATGTCACGAAACGATGTGATTATGACGTGGGTTGCAACATCCTAAAATGTTAGATGTGATAATGTAGTCAGTATTTCACATCTATTTTACGATATGTTGTTGATGTGAGAAAACGATGTAGTTATCACGTGGGTTGCAACATCCTAAAATGTTAGATGTGATAATGTTGTCAGTATTTCACATCTATTTGACGATATGTTGTTGATGTGAGAAAACGATGTAATTTTGACGTGGGTTGCAACATCCTAAAATGTTAGATGTGATAATGTTGTCAGTATTTCACATCTATTTGACGATATGTTGTTGATGTGAGAAAACGATGTAATTATGACGTGGGTTGCAACATCCTGAAATGTTAGATATGATAATGTTGTCAGTATTTCACATCTATTTGACGACATGTTGTTGATGTCACAAAACGATGTAATTATGACGTTGGTTGCAACATCCTGAAATGTTAGATGTGATAATGTTGTCAGTATTTCACATCTATTTGACAACATGTTGTTGATGTCACAAAACGATGTGATTATGACGTGGGTTGCAACATCCTGAAATGTTAGATGTGATAATGTTGTCAGTATTTCACATCTATTTGACGACATGTTGTTGATGTCACAAAACGATGTGATTATGACGTGGGTTGCAACATCCTGAAATGTTGGATGTGATAATGTTGTCACTATTTCACATCTATTTGACGACACGTTGTTGATGTCACAAAACGATGTGATTATGACGTGGGTTTCAACATCCTGAAATGTTAGATGTGATAATGTTGTCAATATTTTACATCTATTTTACGACATGTTGTTGATGTCACAAAACGATGTAATTATGACGTGGGTTGCAACATCCTGAAATGTTGGATGTGATAATGTTGTCAATGTTTCACAGCTATTTCGCGCCATGTTGTTGATGTCACAAAACGATGTGATTATAACGTGGGTTGCAACATCCTGAAAAGTTAGATGTGATAATGTTGTCAATATTTCACATCTATTTGACGACATGTTCTTGATGTCACAAAACGATGGGATTTTGACGTGGGTTGCAACATCCTGAAATGTTAGATGTGATAATGTTGTCAATGTTTCACATCTTTTTCGCGCCATGTTGTTGATGTCACAAAACGATGTGATTATGACGTGGGTTGCAACATCCTGAAATGTTAGATTTGATAATGTTGTCAATATTTCACATCTATTTGACGACATGTTCTTGATGTCACAAAACGATGTAATTATGACGTGGGTTGCAACATTCTGAAATGTTAGATGTGATAATGTTGTCAATATTTTACATCTATTTGACGACATGTTGTTGATGTCATAAAACGATGTGATTATGACGTGGGTTGCAACATCCTGAAATGTTAGATGTGATTATGTTGTCAGTATTTCACATCTATTTGACGATATGTTGTTGATGTCACAAAACGATGTAATTATGACGTGGGTTGCGACATCCTGAAATGTTAGATGTGATAATGTTGTCAATATTTCACATCTATTTGACGACATGTTGTTGATGTCACGAAACGATGTGATTATGACGTGGGTTGTAACATCCTAAAATGTTAGATGTGATAATATAGTCAGTATTTCACATCTATTTTACGATATGTTGTTGATGTGAGAAAACGATGTAATTATGACGTGGGTTGCAACATCCTGAAATGTTAGATGTGATAATGTTGTCAGTATTTCACATCTATTTGACGACATGTTGTTGATGTCACAAAACGATGTGATTATGACGTGGGTTGAAACATCCTGAAATGTTAGATGTGATAATGTTGTCAGTATTTCACATCTATTTGACGATATCTTGTTGATGTGAGAAAACGATGTAATTATGACGTGGGTTGCAACATCCTGAAATGTTAGATGTGATAATGTTGTCAGTATTTCACATCTATTTGACAATATGTTGTTGATGTCACAAAACGATGTGATTATGACGTGGGTTGCAACATCCTGAAATGGTATATGTGATAATGTTGTCAGTATTTCACATATATTTGACGAAATGTTGTTGATGTGAGAAAACGATGTGATTATGACGTGGGTTGCAACATCCTGAAATGTTAGATGTGATAATGTTGTCAGTATTTCACATCTATTTAACGATATGTTGTTGATGTGAGAAAACGATGTAATTATGACGTGGGTTGCAACATCCTGAAATGTTAGATGTGATAATGTTGTCAGTATTTCACATAGATTTGACGCCATGTTGTTGATGTCACAAAACGATGTAATTATGATGTTTGTTGCAACATCCTGAAATGTTAGATGTGATAATGTTGTCAATATTTCACATCTATTTGACGACCTGTTGTTGATGTCACAAAACGATGTGATTATGACGTGGGTTGCAACATGCTGAAATGTTAGATGTGATAATGTTGTCAATATTTCACATATATTTGACGACATGTTGTTGATGTCGCAGAACGATATGATAATGGCGTGGATGGCTGCATGTAAGATGACAGATGTCATTATATTTTCAATATCTCACATCTATTTGACAACATGTTGTTGATTGAATATTGTCAAAATTTCACATCTATTTGACGACATGTTTTTTATGTCACAAAACAATGTGAATATCCAGTGAGTTGCAGCATTGCGAGATGTCAGATGTCAGACTATTGTCAATATCTCACATCTATACGACAACATGTTGTTTGTGTCACAAAACGATGTGATTATTGCCTTGCTTGCATCTTTGTGAGATGTCAGAATATAGTTAATATATCACATCTATTTGATGACATGTTGTTAATGTCATAAAACAATGTGTTTATTACGTGGGGGTTGTTGCATGTCAGATGTCAGTTGTCAAGATCTTGTCATCTCACATGTATTTGGTCATGATTGTTCGCAAATGGTCGCAATTGGTCGCACATGGTCGCAAATATCGCAAATGGTCGCAGAAGTCGACGTCCAAACTTTACTGTTACTTGAAAAGTCGCAGTTGTCTCTAGTTATAATTTAATATCACTTGCTGACGCATATTTTCCTGAAATAATACTGACATAATGTTATGTTATTAGGCCTACATGCCACATCATGCCCTTATAATGACAAATCATAACGTTGTATCACGTGTTGATATTTAGGCCTATTATGCAATATCGGGATATTTTAAAGCAATATCATGACATTGGCATTATAATTGCAAATATATTATGGCATAGACTTCCATCATCAAGATGACATGTAGGCCCTAGGTCTGTTCTGAATTTGCTGAATAAGCCTAATGATGAATAATGATAAATTCTTATTTTATAGGCCCAATGGCAATCACATTGTAATGCAAATGGTCGCAAATGTCCTGAATGTCGCAAATGTTGCAAATGGTCGCAAATGGTCACAAATGGTCGCAATTGGTCGTAAATGGTCAAAAAATGGTTACAAATGGTCGCAAATGTCGCAAATAATCATAAGTGGTCGCGCATGGTCGCAAATGGTCGCAATTGGTCGCAAATGGTCAAAAATGGTTGCAAAAGATCGCAATTAGTCGCAAATTGTCGCAAATGTTGCAATTGGTCGCAAATGGTGAAAAAATGGTCGCAATTGGTGGTAAATGCTGGCAAATGGTCGCAAATGGTCGCAAATGTCGCAAATGGTCGCAATTGGTCGCAGGTGGTCTCAAATTGTCGTAAATGTCCCAAATGTCGCAAATGGTCACAAATAATCGCTAATGGTCTCAAATGGTCGCAATTGGTCGCAAATGGCCGCACATGGTCGCAAATAGTCGCGAATGGTCGCAAATGGTCGCAATTGTTCGCAAAAAGTTGACGTGCAAACTTTACTGTTACTTGAAAAGTCACAGCTAGTTGTCTCCAGCTATAATTTAATATCACTTGCTGACGCATATTGTCCTGACATAATAATGACGTACATAATGTTATGTTAGTACATGCCACATCATGCCCTTATAATGACAAATAATAACGTTGTGTCACGTGTTGATATTTAGGCCTATTATGCAATATCTTGATATTTTAAAGCAATATCATGACATTGACATTATGTTGCAAAATCCTGTGAATATATTATGGCATAGCCTTCCACCATCAAGATGACATGTAGGCCCCAGGTCTATTCTGAAATTGCTGAATAAGCCTAATGATGAATAATTATAAATCCTTATATAATAGGTCCAATGCCAATGACATTGTAATGCAAATGGTCACACATGTCCTAAACGTCGCCAATGGTCGTAATTGGTCGCAATTGTTCGCAAATGGTCGCAAAAGTCGCAAATAATCGCAACTGGTCGCACATGGTCGCAATTGGTCGCAATATGGTCGCACATGGTCGCAAATGGTTGCAAGTGGTCTCAATTGGTCGCAAATGGTGGCAAATGGTCACAAGAGTTCGCAAATGGTCGCAAATAACCCAAATGTCCGAAATGGTCGTAAATGGTCGCAAATGATCGCAATTGGGCGCAAATGGTCGCACATGGTCGCAAAGGGTCACAACTGGTCGCAAATAACCCAAATAATCGCAAGTGGTCGTAAATGGTCGCAAATGGTCGCAAATTGTTGCACATGGTCGCAAATAGTCACAAAGGTTCGCGAATGGTCGCAAATGGTCGCAAAAGTCGCAGATGGTCTCAAATGTCGCAAATGATTGCAAATGGTCGCAAATAATCACAAATGGTCGCACATGGTCACAAAATGTCAGTCGCAAATGGTCGCAAAAGGTCGCAAATCGTTGAATAAAGGTGTTGAATAAAGGTTAATCCTAATTTGAATAACCCGAAAACAACGTTCCTTCAACATTAAGGTGAAATATTATTTACGGGCTGATAATCAACTTCGTTTTAACGTTCGTATTTGGATGTTATTTTGCTGTAACCGAACGTCACCAACACACTGGAGTATGGTTGTGTTATAGATATACCACCCACACGTAGGGCCTACGTTGTTACAGAAGAACAACATTTATTTTTATTGTGAAGACGACTCCTTATTACCTTTTACTAATGTGTTTAATTGTTTAATATTATTTCTAATACATGAGAACACATTTACAAACACCCGATTTCTAATTGGAAATCATTTCAATAAACAGACATTTTTGTACATAGCCTCCTGGCTACTGCATAATAACATAGTCTACAGTAGTCAATTTTTATTTTCTGTCGGAATGAAGCATTCCAATTTTAAGTCTAAGGTATTATGCATATAATCATGGTCAGCTACTCGTTTTGAACGTGCTATACACCAGGAAAAATAACGAGAAGAAAGAGATGAAAAAGAACCTTCTTGAGCAACGATGGACATTGAAACGAGAAGCCAGTAAGTACATAATATGCCTATACATGTATTCTACAAACTGTTTGAGCCTGTAAGTAGCATATAACCGTTAAAAACATATTGAACTATTTTCTTGCTAAACGAAGTCAAGATATCATGCAATCAAGACAAATATGTTTTTGTTTTATTGTAGGTCATGATGGGTTTGAGATTACATTGACTTGCCATGAACAGGTAATACAATCGAACGGAGTAGAAGTAGACAACTTAATGTCTATCATGTCTAGCAAATACAAAACGATACATCATACATAGCGTCCGAATTGTACAACTACGTGCGAGTATAGGCGTATAGGCCTACCTTAAACCTATATCTAAATAATCTAGTAAAGTTTATTTTGTAATGGTTTAATAATATTTACTAGGGAAGTCAGAAGAACCTGTGGCGGGCACAGGCGGACATGTAAACAATGGAATATAGTCACTGGGTGAATTTAATGCCGATCTGGGTCCGATGAGCTTCCACAATTTCTCCTGAAAAACGCTGACAAGAAGATATATATCGACATATACCTTTTTTTTAAATAACGTATATTTGACCACTATATTTGATCTAGGAAATTACCCGATCAGTCTAAGCTAATATTAGGGGAGGACGGGGCATGTTCGAACACCGGGGCACGTTCGCACCCTGCTGGTAACTCAGAATTGAGGGCCACCTGGTGAATTAAAAATATAATTCATGATGTACCTCACCCCTCAGTCACTGTTTCTCCCAAAATTCATCAGCTACAGTTTTTTTGTTTTGTTCTCGATTCAAATATGTGATTTTCGTCTCATTTTATGTTATTTAGGTTATTTTTTCTAAATACTGTGTGAACTACAGTTTTAGTAGTTAAGTAACCATTTGTTGTTCTATAAATAGAACACAGAGGTATATAACATACAGGGAAAGTATTTTTGAGCCATCACAAGTGGTACGGACAATAATTGGGGTTGAAGCTGAAATGGCATTACGGGGCACGTTCAAACGCGTTCGGACATGCCCCGGAAAGGGTGTGAACATGCCCCGAAGTAGCCTCACAACCAATGGTCATAATTGCAGCATAGTTTATCTTCTTCACACATTTCCACACTCACCCTTACATGCTGGCACTCACTCAGCCACACATTATCACACTTTTTCATACAACACATGCTGTTTTGTCTGGTAACCCGGCGGTTGGTGGATAACCGTGATAAATGCCGCCAGTGGTGCGCCGGGGGCCTGATGGACAAATTTCCATTGCCCACTGCTGGCAACGTTATGGGAGACTGACAATGTTATACTACCTTGTGAAGGGCAACATCACACTGTTGCTATTTATGCAAAAAGCATTAATAAAATACAAAGAATTGTCAATTATTGTCATTGTTGTATTGCACTTTAATAGCCGTGGCATGTTCGAACGGTACTGCTCGGACATGCCCCAGAGGCGGGGCATGTCCGACCATTCTGGTTGTAATCACATTTTGCGCTATATTTTTCAAAATATACAAGACAACTAACTATAAATTTTGGTGGGGCATAATACATGTGGAAGCACTATATGTATGCAATAATGAGTGATTACGGTAAATATCTAGTGAACAGGTATGCATTATGTCTTAAGGGTTCGAACATGCCCCGTCCTCCCCTACCTGTGTTTGCAAACAAATAGACTGACATATAGGCTACCTCGTCCAACTACAGGCCGATCTGTTGAACATATGTGTCTAGGCGAAATTGCTTGAACACCATCTGAATATTTTAACATAATCGCATTGTTTGAACATGATCTGCAACAGTATCATAACCCGCTGTTTTAGCACCTTTGCAACATGGTTTCCATGCTAATCATTTTGCGAAAATCATCTTCTTTTGACCACCAAAGATCTGGTCCAAAACAATCAGGAGATAATTCAAACTGATGTCATGGCTCTAGATTGTATTACTTATATTTTTACTTTGGATCCAAAAACATTTAGTAGGCCCAGGTGACTGCTTCGAAAAGTCCTCACGTGGGAACTGGCTTGCCACTTGGACATATAATATTTATATATCCTATGTAAATGACATCATATACATATGTTATTTATAAAAGAAGAAAGAACTTCAGGATGACAACCCTGTACAACATATGTTTTTTAAGTGACATTGTAATACGATAAAAACGTTGTAGTCAATTGATGAGATGAATGATGTACAGATGATCATGTGAGGGTGGGGGTGATAGGGCATGGTGGGTTATTGAGAGCGTTTACCTTCGCTCGCCCGATTAGGGATTCTGGACATTTCTAGGGGATCTACCTCCAGACATGCCCAGATGGCCGGAGACTTGGGTTTCGCTGTGCAAATTAATGTTGAAACTCTATAGCATTTCGCACAGCTCTGGTATCCTCGGGTCGGATAGTCCCCAGAGTAACAATAAGAAGGGTAACTCCATTCAACCCCCGTGAGAGACCTATACTAATGTCAAACACGCTATTGCCAGTTATTTAGGGCTACAACGGCCTACACCAGCGCCAGCACTGATGCGAGAGCACCGCAGTTGAACAGAGGTCCCAGGGTACGCCACTGGCAATCAGCCTTAAGATTATGGCCAGATAAGAGGAGGATGCAGCTTCCCTTGGATGATTGCTGTAGACTAGTGCTTCCGTACCATGCCGTATAGCATATGCAATTGACGGAACTGATCCCTAATGACCCTCTCCTCAATAGCAGCTTTTAAGAGCAAACTGAGTGATTAGTTTGGTCGGCCGCTCAGCACCGCCCTTCACCTGATACTCTATTTAGGACGACTATAAGAAGTCAAAATATCAATGTCAAGTCTCATCAATGTTAACACTTTCTGCTAATAACTACATCCTGCTTATGCAAGTCAAACCAAGGCCGATTAAAACAGACAATCTTAAGGCTTGTCAAAATAATAGCACATGAACCGGATTTTGGGAAATTATTCAACACAACCAAATGTTCTGTCCTCCGAGTGAAATGCCCCAGAGGATGAGGGTTAAATACTCTTTGATTAGGCTACCAATTGAAGGGATTATAATTGCACTCTGAAAAGTGTCCATGCTACACCATACCTTTTAGGTGCGGATCTAGCTCTTCATTGACGGGGGAGGGGGTTAAACTTGACAAAGGAATATTTCACTGTAGCCTGTCCGCGGAGGGGCCTTCCTGTGAAATATTTTGATTGTCAAAGCCTTTTTCCTGCAATCCAAGGCATATTGTCCACTGTTTGTCCAATAATGTGTCACCAATTCATAAGGTAACCCCAAAGCTAGCCTAGTTCCTGGCCCGCGAGCCCAGAATGCAATGGGTCACAGATGGGACTACCCCGAAGCAAGATTATAATTTTTTTCGAGGGGGGGTTTACCCTTGGATCCGCTCCTGCCTTGGAGTCAGCACTATAGAACTTAGAATGATCGACACTGGTTGATGTAGTTAACATGTGGTTACTGGTGGGCATTTATAAACCAAATTTCGGTTTATATTCCTTAGTTTTAGTTCTCCCTTTTTAAACAGGCTTGTTTTGAGATTTGGCGCGCACTTGAATTCTTTTAAATTTCTAGCGAAAATGACTGTATAAAAAGGTTAATTTTTTGTAAATCTTACAGGATTATCGATGTGGAGTGTTAATGGAGACAATATGCTATCACCGTACTGATTATCAGCCTGTACCGACGGTAAATAGTGTAGTAGGTATCAGAATCTCTGAATATCGCCCACCTGGCCATGGCTAGCAGGGGTCGTGGTGAATGTCGAAAGCCACCGAAAACTATAAGCCAAATTGAAAACCATCTAAAACCACCTTTTCTGTACCCTAGAGTTCCTAGATTTATAACCTATTATAAATACCTTACACCCGAAAATGAAAAAAATATACCGTAGGACTGACATGCCTAAAAACAACTTTTAATCAATCATTTGTTTGAAACTGGTATAGACTATTAGTATTATCAGAATTGTCATTGACATTGTGTTACCTGTCAAATCATTACAAATGGTCTAACATTTGAAATACTCATTTTTTTAGGGTTTGTTGCCAAATGAGATAAAAATGGTTACAAAATTTTGGAGAATTGAGTAGGCCTAGGGCTAGGCCTAATTTTGACCATCCATCAACAGGTGGGGGCTGACCGCAGATTAAAGTAGGTACTTCCTTTGAAGTACGTACTTAGATTGAGGTATGTCCGTACTTTGATCTAAGTACACCTTGAGCTTCACTTTTACAAATGGGTACTCTCATTTGTTATTTTATTACCCCTTTGCAACTTAAGATGTTATTGGTTGAATGGTTTATTTCTGAACATTGATAATCAAGCTATTAAATTATTCATAAGAGAAACTTCCAATTATTTTCTGTTTACCTGGATATAGCCAAGACTTTTGCAACAGGCTGAATTTTTTTTTTCATCCCTTTGTCCTGGAACTGTTGAGCATTTGCCAGCTACCAGAAATAGTTTACTTGAAAGAGCACATTTCATTGTACAACATGTATTTTATCAAAACTGTTTTTCATGTTTGGAAAATTATATATTTAACTTTATATCTGTTCCACTGAGGGCATACTTAGATTGAAGTACAGGGTGTACTTTAAAGGAAGTACGTACTTTAATGGAAGTACGAATGATGCTCAAGCATGTGACTCTATGGCAGAACTTTTAATAGCACATTCCTAATTTTCCAGACATTAAGAACTGCTCTATAAATTGATAATTTTATATTTCAAACTATCTTTTCTAAAGTCCATTATTTCTTTTAGTTGGCAATACATATTAACCACTTCAAATTGATAAATGTTTACCCCTTGTTGCTCTCTCAGCTTTACAGTTAAAAGCATGGCATCTAACAAAGTCAGAACTTCTGTAAATTTAGTAGCCTGATTATTATTGGACAGACTCTGACTATTGGACCAATGAAATAATGTGCTGCAAATGTATGGGGTCACAACAAGTGAGTGCCCTATCAAACCAAAATGCGGCTGCAGGCGTACTTCAATCGACGTACTGCACACCTCAATGGAAGTACGTACTTCAAAGGAAGTACGTACTTTAATCTGTGGTCGGCCCCTGATCAAGGATGGCAGCGCTCACTGGGTGGCGCTGAACTTCACTTTCAGTTCTCACTCCTCAAATGGCATGAGTATATGATTTCACTTCGATTTAGTGTGAAACAGACCTAGGTTAAGTTTGATAAGGAGCCTTTCGATTCGATATTAGAACGGATATGCCACGGTGATGTATTTCTGCTTGCTGCATTTATTGACGCTAGCGATTTTTTAGTGAGGAAGACGTTTTATTTTTTAATTAAAAAATAAAATTTTCTTTAAGTAACTATGAGTCATATCAAAATATTACTCAGATGTTCTTTATCATGTCAACTCCATCATAGTCTAGATCAGTTTTTTTAACGTAAGCCAGCGTTCTCTACATAAAATTTAACTTTATCTAGAGCACCTGAAAATTTTCTGACACATTTTCATTGTTATTGTTGTTGTTTGAGATAGCTAGTCTGCTTCAGACTAATTATGTGCCCGCCTGGGAAACAGTCTACTGCCTATGCCTCCCTTCCCTTTGACCTTGTAGTAGCCTATACCCCATAAGTCCAAATCTGGAAAGAGTTATGAAATTTTGCACACATGTCGTCCAACATATGTAAAATAAGATCTGATGTAGGGGTGATGTTTCATTTTTTTCCTTGATATGCTTATTTGCATAAATCCAAAATGGCTGCCCTCGGCCATCTTGAATTTTTAATTTTTGACAGATTAGTCCTAGAATCTTATGTAATACCTCATTTTTAACCAATTTGAATTCACTGGTTCCACAGGTATGCTTATTTTTACGATTCAAGGTTATCTAGGGGTCAAAACAAGATGGCTGCCATCCGCCATCTTGAAATTGTATGTTTTGACATAACAGCCTTAGAATCTCATGCAGATAACGGTCATCATAGAAAAAGAGAGGAAGACTTTTAAAATTATTGTTATTTTTTAAGTAATCATAGATTCATTTCACAGTACAGCTGTATTGTCTCATATCAGTTAGACATATATAGAAGTTATTACTTTGTGTGATATGGATATCTGCATGTAATGTCATGTTTAATATCAGTACCGGTATGGAGAATGTCACTCACTTGAAAAGTAGAACTCTACTTCAGTATGGTGCTTTTAAGTGTGGGCCAGCATCTGAGCTTTTGGCCCGCCATTAAGACGCTCTCCTCAGACCGTGGGAAATTGTACTTGGAATTAAGATCAAATTCAGTGATGTAAATCGTTTTCGCTCTTTGGATTTTCGTGATTTTCTTGAAAAACATTTGCATTTTCTCATGGACATTTCAAAATATAGTCAAAATGCTACTAGACAATATTATCAGATTTTATTTTATCGTAAATCATCACATACAGCGATATACATCGCGCTATGCGGTAAAATAAAATAATATATAAAAACATCAGACTTTACTGTAAGCGATTTGACCCAGTATCCGACATCTAGATCTGCGGCTGGTTATGTGGGCTTTGTATCTCAGCTCACACAAGGCATTGATCCAATGGCAGAATAATGTCGGCCCATCGTCTGCGGTACTGGCCCAACATTATGCCGATTCAGTTCAATGTATGTGTTTGCTATTAAGGGGGTGGTTTCGTGCTGGCCAATGTAACATTATATTGGCCCATAACCTTACCGTTATTACATGAATATTGTACACACACCAAATCACTACTTAATAATACTTGATGGTGTACCGCATGGTGAACTAAAAACAATAGCAATGATTGTTTTGTACGTTTTAGGTTATTTTTATCGAAATAAACAAGACAGTTATGCAGCTTTAAGTGCTTCTTCGCATCAGTGTATTCTGGTATTATAGGCCCCAGTGGATTTATTTGCTAAATGCTTTGTTGAGTCTATTATTTTATAGGTTTAAATGTAAACTGCAACAAAATATCTATGAGATCTGCGAAATTGTGTTATAGTTACAGCTGCATCTTTTGATTGTCATACATTCATATAAACATTATTATTTTATTTTCCAAATATATGGCCATTGTGCTTTAAAAGTGTTTTTATGAAAATAAATAGTGTTGTGACTTATCATGTTCCTGGCAAGTGTCCACTGAGTTAATATTTGCATTTAGTCATGTAGGCCTACACATAATATTTAAAATTAAATAATATTATGCATTATAATTGAAGTCATATATATAGCGAATATCTTCCAAATTTACCATATAAAGTGTAATAAAAAGTAAAATAAGGACTGCTTAGTATATATTTTTCCTCAATTTGTTTAGATAATCATAATTAGTATGCACAGCTGAGCATGTGGTAAAAAAATGAAATTTTTTTTGACTGTTCGAAATATTAAAAAAATTGGGATAGATTTCATCTGCCATTTTTGGCGTCTTTTCTGTTTGTTTTTTTATTTTTGAAATTAAGACGGTTGCTATACAAAATGTATCATAACTTTGTCAATAATTGGATTTTTTGTATACTTTTTTTTTATTCAGTCATGAATATAATGGACCTTATGTAAACAAAATTTCAAGTCTCTAGCGCTAAAATAAATAAAAAATGGCCTGCCATCCTTACATCCATCACCCTTGGACAGGCCATAGTCTATTAATATCAGTGCATAAAATTGCCAATATTCAGTAAATTATTGTCATTGAGCAAAAACATGTAAGCATTATCCTAGCTGGTTTAAGCCCACAATTTTTATGGTTTAGTCCCATTTGAATAGACATTTACCATTGAATTGGGCCTAAACCAGTAGTATATCTACTCCTGGTTTATGCCCACTTTAATATCATCTTTATCCGGTTTATATACTTCTCCTGTTTTAAGCCCATTTGAATGGACATTCACCATTGAAGTGGGCCTAAACCAGGATTATATATATAGGCCTACTCCCGGCTTAGGCCATATAAACCCGGTTTAGGCCCAATTCAGTGGTAGATGTCCGTTCAAATGGGCCTAAACCAGGGGTAGTATATTTATAAATAACTTTTCTATCAACTATAATTAGCATATATAATAAAATAGTAATTTGAACAGAACGATGCCTTGGGGGAAGTACCCCCCCAGAAAAGGGGCGTGGAGACGTTTTGGGGGGATAACATTACAAGCTGATTACGCTCTAAATGGGCCTAAATTTTTAGGCCCACTAGAAACATGAGAAAGGGAAATTGTCAGTCAGGTGGGCCTAAACTTTTAAGCCCACTCAAATTCATGCTTGTCAGAGACGTGGGCCTAAGCCAATCAAAACATGCGTGAAAAATGATTATTACGCTATAAATGGGCCTCAAGTTTTAGACCCACGGGAAAGCTAAATTGTCCGTCAAGTGGGCCTAAACTTTTGGGCCCATTGAAATGGTGCATGGTCACATGCTTGATAAATTAAAACTTGACATTGTAAACAAATCATTGTCAACCCGGACAATCACCGACATTGTATGTCCTTCATTTGATATATTTTGAAAAAAAAAACTTTCTAAAAGCTGATTGTCCACCCGGACAACCCCCTGGTAGCTATTGATTGTCCATGATGGGTTTCGGTTGTCTTGGACAACCAAAAAGGCCTTATTTCGAACGCTGCATATGTGTATTTCACTAATAGTTCGGATAAGTTCGACCATACAGACTGAGAGATTGGACGTGTGTGTTCATGCTGTAAACTATTATGTCGACTGGTTCAAAATTACATTGATCTGAGTTAGAATCTGTCATTCCATGATTGTGAACCATAATGTTTACAGTATTTATTTGTACAATACTTGCTCTGTAACTAATATTTCAGATAGCCAAGTGTGGTCGTGTTGGGGGCAGTGCAGCCAAAGGCATGGTGAAAAATATAATGTCGCGGTAAGTACTATGCGGAGGTGGCATTTTTAGCTCCCGCCGTCACCGTAGGTGAGCGAAGGGAGCTATGGATTCTACCTCCGTTTTTTTTTGGCCTCTTCTTTTGCCTATAACTTTGTGAGAGAATAAGCTAGGATAACAATTTTTGGTATGTGGGTTACTTCCAGGTGGCTAATGGACGGGTTAAAATATTTTTAATCTGAATTCAATACGCAAGGTTGCAGAGGAGAAAATGATGATGTGACGGCGTTGGGCCGTTGGGCCGTTGGGCCGTCCGTAAACAATTCGTTTCCGGAGCATATCTCTGAAAGTACTTGTCCGATTGTCTTCAAATTTTACACACAACACCCCTAGGGGGTCTAGTTGTGCCTTTTGGGGTATTTGAACTTTGACCTACTTCTGGTTCAGAACTATGACCTATTTAGACGTTTTGACGCGCACTTCGTTTCCGGAGCAGATCTCGAAAAGTACTGGGCCGATGACAGTCATATTGCACATACATGTTCTCTAAGGTCCCTAGTTGTGCCTTTTCAGGTTTTTGGACCTTGACCTTGAAGTTGACCCAGCACTTTGACCTAATTTATAACATCGGTAAATCCGACTGAAAGATTTTGCGGAATATGATGAAAACCGCTCAAGATAGCTACACCATTACTATAAAACAAATTGTGAGGTTTCAGGAGAGGATGCATCCTGAAAAATTTGAAGTTGATAAAATTCAAAATGGCCGCCTATCAGCTATTATTCACCTCGACAGGCCTGATATTGTGGAATATCATGAAAACCGCTCAAGATATCTACACCATTACTATAAAACAAATTGTAAGGCTTCAGGAGAGGATGTATTTTGAAAAAATCATTTTGTCAAAGTTCAAAATGGCCGCCAATCGGCCATTATTCACTTTCACATGGCCGTTATTTGGTAAACCGTGCTAGATGGCTAGACCATTACTATAAAAAAAAATGTGTGATTTCAGGAGAGGATGCATCTTGAAAAAATTCGACTCGATAAAATTCAAAATGGCCGCTTATCGGCCATTATTCACTTTCACATGGCCGTTATTTGGTAAACCGTGCTAGATGGCTAGACCATTACTATAAAACAAAATGTGTGATTTCAGGAGAGGATGCATCTTGAAAAAATTCGACTCGATAAAATTCAAAATGGCCACTTATCGGCCATTATTCACTTTTACATGGCCGTTATTTGGTAAACCATGCTAGATGGCTAGACCATTACTATAAAACAAAATGTGTGATTTCAGGAGAGGATGCATCTTGAAAAAATTAGACTCGATAAAATTCAAAATGGCCGCTTATCGGCCATTATTCACTTTCACATGGCCGTTATTTGGTCAACCGTGCTAGATGGCTAGACCATTACTGTAAAACGAAATGTGAGATTTCAGATGAGGATGCATCTTGAAAAAAATTGACTTGATCAAATTTAAAATGGCCGCCTTTTCGGCCATTATTCATTTTCACATGGCTGATATTGAATTGGTAAACCGTGCTAGATGGCTAGACCATTACCTGATTACTATAAAACGAAGTGTGAGTTTTCGGGGAGGATGCAAACTGAATATTTTTAACTTACGAATTCAAAATGGCCGACAATCAGCATTATTTACCTCGATAGGCCTGATATCAGGTAAACCGTGCTAGATAGCTAGACCATTACTATAAAACAAAATGTGACGTTTAGAGAGAGGATGCCTTTATAAAGCTTTCAACTCAATCGAATTAAAAATGGCCGCCTATCGGCCACTATTTACTTTCACATTGCTGATATTTGGTAAACCGTGTTAGATAGCTGGACCATTACTATAAAACAAAATGTGAGATTACAAGAGAGGATGCATTCTGAAAAAAATTGACTCGATCAAATTCAAAATGGCCACCTATCGGCCATTATTTACTTTCACATAGCCGGTTTTTAGTAACCGTACTAGATGGCTAGATCATTACTATAAAACAAAATGTGAGATTTCAGGAGAGGATGCATCATCAAATTTTGACTTGATCAAATTCAAAATGGCCTCCTATCGGCCATTATTCACTTTCACATGGGCGATATTTGGTAAACGGTGCTAGATGGCTAGACCATTACTATAGAATGAAATGTGAGATTTCAGCTGAGGATGCATCTTGGAAAATTTTGACTTGATCAAATTCAAAATGGCCCTCTATCGGCCATTATTTACTTTCACATGCCCAATATTTTGCAAACTGTGTTAGATGTTAGTCCATTACTATAAAACAAAATTTGAGGTTTCGGGGGAGGATGCACCCTAAGTTTTTAACTAATTTATATCGAATTCAAAATGACCGTAAATCAGCTATTAGTTAACTCGATTGGCCTGATATCGGGTAAACCATGCCAGATAGGTAGACCATTACTGGGATACTGATTAGGATCATTAATTTCAATGGAGGTTTGCAATCTCTGACAGACTGTCTAGTTCTTATCTTACTCTTAGACTGGGCTTCTTAGACCTAGTTGTCTTGCGTCTTGATTTTTGACCTAGACTAGGACTACATTAATAACCCTATACAAAATTGCTTAAATCAAATTCTAATTCGGAGCGGGAGCTCCTGGACTTATGTAGTCTTGTTTTATTTACTTGATCCGTCACCCAGCGGCACATATGATTTACGCTATTATTCAATCATGTTTCACAACACTGGGGTCACCATAATATTTGGGATATATAGTGATAAGGTTAAATCATTCCGCTTGATTGACTCCAGAATGGTTATGCTTTCTCTGGCAAGGGGTTGCAGGGCTCGACACTAGCTGATGTCAGGTAGTAGCCCAAAGGGCCAGTAGCTTCAGACAATTACTGGCCCTTAGCCTTGTCTTTCAAGTCCTTAGCGTACACAGTATCAAGGGGGAGTGTAATTTTTTTGTTGCCCCCAGGGCCAGTATCCCAGGTGATTTACTGGCCCTTAGTGATTTTTACTGGCCTCGGGCCAACGGGCCAGTGTTAGTGTCGATCCCTGGGTTGCATATATATGTGTTCATTAGATATCAGCCGCCGCTCACTCAGAATAATGTGCGCTCTTAATCAAGAACCACATCGGATATTAATCAGATTTTTCAACTTACTGAGTAATATTTTGCCTGTATTGGGGGTGTTTTCTTCGAATAGGCTAAGCATGGTGAATTTTTCTAATTTGATTATCGCTCTGCTTGATTGACTCCTATTAATTGGTCTATTGACTGATTTGTTTTGAATGGGAATGTAATATCTCAAGAACCCCAGTCCGAATCATTTGTGATTTTTTATGCAGGTGAATAAAGGTCAAAATAGCATAACTCCATAAAATTACAAATGTCGTATTGCAGTCATTATTGACTATAATATGCGTGAATGATATCTGGAAAAAATGTGCAAGATAGTTAGACCATTACTGTTGAACAAAATGTGTGGTTTCTGGTGGGGTTATGCCCTGAAAAATTTCAACTTACCGTATTTATTCTAATAAATGCCCAGGGCGTTAATTAGAATACCCCTGATTAATGATCATATAGTGTACATGAGCGTGGGATTTATTTTCAATTCAGGGGGGGGGGGCGTTTATTGGAATTTGGGCGTTTATTAGAATAAATACGGTGATCACATTTTAAATGACAGACTTGCGGTCATTTCTTCAAGTGATTTCCACTTTTAAATTATGATTACAGGCTGAGGCCTGTTTCCGTTGCCGTCGGGCCTTGTTGTTAAATGTTTTACGGGTCCGCCAACATTGGATTAACCATAATAAAATTGTCATTTTAGAATTTTTTATTCCCGCCGATGCCGATTTTCAATACCCCGATGTGTTATTCCACATAGCAATTTTTTTTCTTGTGAAAAACTCTCTGATTTCACCATGTTTTGCTGTCCTGAGAACTGACCCACACAACTATCTGTGAACTATAAAGCCTGCCAGATGCGTGCATACCAGATGCTGAGGTCATTACCAGAAACCGCTCTTAATTTTGTCTGATCCACCCCCTCTGAAGAGTTATGCCTTTCACAGTCTGCGGGGCGTGCAGTCAATCAATATTTTAAAGATATATCTGAATTTTATTTTTATTCCGAATCCCGACATTGCATCCTGGCAATTTCCACCTGTAAAACTTATAATGAAAAAGTCTGGCTTTATTGAACTTCTTGTTCTTGAAAATGAACCCTTCTCAGCTTTTACCCCCATTTAAAATGTGGCTACATTATCAATAGGAGCTATCATAAAAGTTTCATTCATTTTCAACTCTACCAGGGTCAGGCTTCCAATGTGTTTGCTGCAAGTCCTCTGATATAGTTTTCTGTCTGATATCTTAAAACCATGATAATTGTTTGCTTTTCATGAAAAGGAATCAAGTGAACTTTCTGTTAAAGGATTGAGCTCAGAACTGTTTTTGTTGCAGAATTCGAAGTGGGCACATACATTGCTAATGTGCTGAGATATGCTGTAACTGCAACGAGAATAAAAGGTACCGTATTTATTAAGTCTCCACCCACCATGTGGTGGAGACTTATTGTCTTTGTGCTGTCTATTGTTGTTATTTAGTCTCCACCAACTATGGGGCGGAGACTTATTGTTTTAGTGCTGTCTATTGTTGTTATTAAGCATCCCCGATACTATCGGTATGCTTATACACTGTATTAAACCCTGTTCCGCCATGGTAGCTCAATTTTTTTGAGGCAAAATTGCTGCATTAATTTTAAGAGCATTTTCTTTAGTTTATTACTATGTTGTAATCCTCGTTAAATAAATATGTTTAAGCCAATTTTAATGACCTGACCTGGCACAATTGTTATAATTTTTTCAGCTCGTTAATATTGGGTTACTCCGGCTTCGTGCCGTAGCTTAGAACACAATTTTAATATGTCAACTCAGAGTGAGTTGGGTAATTTAGAATCATCAGAATAAATTCATCTATACCAGATTGGATCACTTGGTTTATCCTATGGGTCATTCCATGTCAAATCAACCAGTTTTCAGAAAAGTTCCCGGGTGACCACCTCATAATTTTTTATTATCAAATAAACTATAATGTAATATGAAACTGCAAAATTTCAGCTCAAACAAGACAATAGTTTTTAAGATATGGCTCTTTTATTGTGGTGGGGGGTGCTTGAATTCCCGCGTGAATTTTTGCACATCAATTTTGGGTCCATGTTTCAGGGCCTATAACTTTTCATCTAAAACAGATAGAGCTATGAAATTTTCACGCTAAATTATTCGCCATACAGAAGTATTGATCGCCAAAAAGTATGTTTAATCACCATTGGCGCATTGGCGAGCAGTCAGCGCGGCCCCTGAATTTGACGACGTAAACGCTCTTCAGTCGCCAATATTCATCCGATCTTAAGTTCGAAAATCAGCTATTTTGCATATCAAAGATCCCAGCCATGGACCAATTTGCATATTCAAGATCAACGTGAACGCTCTCCAGTCGCCAATTTTCATCCAATCTTCGCAAATATTTTTCTGAACACTCAGATGGATTATCCTGCTTAAGTTCGAAAATCTGCTAATTTGCATATCCAAGATGGCTTTGCATATTCAAGATTGATGTAAACGCTCTCCAGTCGTCAATATTCATTCAATCTTCGCAATTTTTTTTTGAACACCCTTTGATAAATTATCCTGGTTAAGTTTGAATATCAGCTAATTTGCATATCCAAGATGGCCGCCATGGGCTAATTTGCATATCCAAGATAAAGTAAATGCTCACCAATCGTCAATATTCATTTGATCTTCGTGAATTTTTCCCTGAACACCCTCTGATGGATTATCCTGCTTAAGTTCGAAAATCAGCTAATTTGCATATGGGCAATTCCACGGTTTCGGACGTACACTTCAGACAGTTATGGGCTATATTTAGTCATAATTTTTTCAATATGAGCAATTGCACCAATTATGAAACTTTTACAAAAAAAAATCTCATAAAATCACAATGGTAACTAACCACTGCCTATGGCAGGTATTTGATCAAATTTAGTTGAACTTAAAACACTTTTTGTAATTCTCAAATTTTTCACGGCGGCATGGCTCATTGAACTGACATTAAATTAAAGAAGAAAAATTATTGAAAAAATTGTAAAAATTGAAAATTAAAAATTCTGTGGCACTTAAACCTTAAAATTGCCTAGCTTTGAGATTTGTATGCAGCTAAGTAGTTATATTTTTAGCCCGCTTTTAATTAAAAAAGGTGGGCTATTGCAATTGAAGTTCGGCGGCGTCGGAAAAGATTTACTGCTTTTTAACTGGCGTCCCGTCTTTGTTATTTATATTTATTTTGTTGTTATTTTCGTAATTTTGAATAACTGGCAATACAAATCATTATATCGCTGATCTAAATATAAATGCTGTTCTTATTCCACAAAGTGCAGTGAACAAAAATAATATAATTGCCAATAGGCGAAATATTTATTCGATGAGTCTATGATTATTCCAAATCCATAAGATTGTGTATAAATATGCACCTATATCAGTGTGTCACATGTCACGTACGTCCCCCTGATGCTGGCACTATTAGACTTGATTAAAATGAAAGTAAATATTTATTTTATTAACATAGTGAAAGGCCTAAGTGTCTAAGTCTTTAATTATGTGTGCATAGGTTCAAGTACAGTTCAAGTATTACATTTTTAGGAATGCTAATTAGTTTATGGTGGGGAGGGGGGCCTACACATTGAAACTTTTAATATAGAGTTAAAATCTATTTTTAAGCATACACATTAGTTTATATTGTAGGATATATGACAACAATAAAAAATAAATGAATTATATTTATAAATGTATATAATTTAGTTGTAATACGATGTCGTCATACTAGGGGGGGCGTACGTGACACTTAGGGGGACGTACGTTACATAAAATATAGGTGATATAAAATATAAGTAATTCTTGTTAAAATACTGATGATCTGAAGATAGGGGGACGTACGTGACAAAATAGGTCATTTTTTGACATCATGGAAATTATATTTTTTCTAATACTGCAATAAAAATTAATTCTTTGACCCATTTTGTATACTAGACAGGTGTGGTTCTGCTATAGACCAATATAAACACCCTGGCATCATGTATTTATTCTATATTAAGGCTGGATAAACACACCACCACAAACATGCAAAAAAGTGTAAAACATTACATGGCACTAATTTTATTTTTTTCTTGATATTGTTTGAAATGAACCAATACTATATACTTATTATATATCATAGAAAAACTAATTTTATATTTTTGTAGTTTAATCTCAGAATAAACACTAAACAATATATACCACCTGCTTGATATAGCATCTGAATAAAATTTGATATAAAAATAGATGCTAACATATTACAAGCATAATTTAGCTTTTTTTGAGAAATTATTCAGCATTTCCTCAAAAGTGGGAGTTTTTTAGATCCGTAAAAGGTACACAGACCTCAACTGTGTACCCCTGGTGATTTTTGTTCATTATTTACAATCATATATGCCAGTTTTCGTAGCAATAGTTGGCCATTACACCCTTTTCTTGAAAAAAAACACATTCTTTTTGCAACAGGCCAACATTATTTTGAACATTTTTGAAAATCGTTCAATTTTATTCATTTTTTCATGAAAAATGAAGAATTTGCTTCTAAATTGCGGTTTAATGCTTATCAATACATCAGTAATTGTGTTTATTATAAAATTCAGTGAATTATGATAAAATAAAATCCTTATTAAAAAATATATATATATATCTTTCAAAATATATATTTTTTGTCGCGAAAACTAAAAATTCGGGGGTTAGAAAAATAGTGTCATATTCAGTCGGTTTTTATATATTAATATATTTTAAAAGATATCTTTATCTTAATACCATATAGCATGGGGAGTTATTTAAAGTATAATAAGACAATATTCCAGTTTTTTTTTGTGATATTAAAAATAATTTGAACTTTTCTGAAAATAGTGAGATTTGCATTTTTTTTCATAAAAATTGAATAATTTATCACTAAATTTTGACTTACTGCTCACCAAAACGTCTTTAATTGTGTTTATTTTATTTTTTGGGTCAGTTGGGATATCATTGGGATGAGTGACAGTAAAAAAATCGAAATAGTTATTTTTTGAAAAAAAAGCAGATTCACACAATTTTTTGTCGCGAAAACGAAAAATTCAGGGGTAGGGGTGATAGCGTCATATTCAGTCGGTTTTTATATATTTATATAATCAGGCATTAAAGTAAAACCTATAAACCTATAAAGACCTTTAAAAATCTATATTTGAAAAAGTAACCTATATTTTTCTGAAAATAGCCTATATAACCTATAAAAACCTATATTTTGATTTTGCTAGAACAAAAACTTTATGTTGAAATATATTTTAATTGTGGGAATGTGTTTGTGCCATATAACTTTCTGTGTTTCAGAAAGAAATGCTTTAAATATAATTAATTCCTCAAATTAGTCTGAAATAAATAATTATTAAAGCTTATCAGCTACATAATTCCTTAAAAAAATCCCAGCCTCGCTTCGCTCGTCATAAATTTTACTACACCTGCTCTGATATTGGTTCAACCTGTGTGGACAATTTTTTTTTCTATAAATAATATATATTCACCTCCACAGCTAAACTTGTGTGAAGAATTTAGTAAGTGCAATAAATAATTTGTCCAATTCATCAACTCCAGCCCTCCTCTGCTTGAACATGGCTCTGTTAAGGCGAGCACTATATATTATACTGTATATTCAGATGTGTGTACTATACGGTATACTTCCTAAAATACGTTAGATATGACTTTGGAATAGTAGAAAAGTAAGAATTTTCACATGGCGGGTACATTAGTGTCACTGGAAAACCTATAAAAACCTATAATTTTATGTAAAATAAACCTATAAAAGCATATATTTTTATGAAATAAACCTATTAAAAAACCTATATTTTTAACTAAATGAATTTTGAAGCCTGTATATTTTAAAAGATATTTTTATCTTAATACCATACAGCATGGGGAGTTTTTTAAGGTATAATGAAACACTATTCCAGTTTTTTGTAATTTTTAAAATAATTTGAACTTTTCTGAAAATAGTGAAATTTTTCTTCAAAATTGAATAATTTGTCACTTAATTTCGGCTTAATTCTTACCAAAACATCTTTAATTGTGTTTATTATATTTGTGGTTCCGTTGGGATATATTGTGATGAGTGACAGTGAAAAAAAATCAAAATATTTATTTTTTGAAAAAAAAGAAGAAGATTTACGCCTTTTTTTGGTCGCGAAAAGTGAAAAAACGTATGAAAAATGCTTGTAAGAAATAGGTTTCTGAATAGAGGACCATTTGCTGAGGTGGAATCAACTAGCAGACCTTTGCCACTCGTTCGGTTGATTAAAAGTGCTGTGGCTCCCCTACTAACTGGATACAAGTATTAATTCCTAGGCTGCATCAATTTTTTAGAAAGTTCTGTCAAATATTCGGGTCATGGCAGCCATCTTTATTCTTTTTTCGTCAAATTAGGACCTTGTCACCCTGATAACTTCAAAGCCGCTTATCCCAGGGTTCTAGCCAGGCATTTTTAGCGTGTCGGGCCCCGACACGCTTTTTAGCGTGTCGGGCCCCGACACGCTGAGTTTTGCTGCCGCTACGCTACTAATATCGCCGATACGCTGCCGATACGCTGAAAAAAGAGCGACACGCTGCCGTTACACCGGAAATAATCTTTCTTTTCTTAATCCATTGAAAATTATACCCCATCAAACACGAGGCGCTGACGCAATGCTTGCCTGATGATGCATCAACTTCGCAGAGAACCGGCCAGCATTAACACATCATTTGTGCAGCGACTCGTGTTTGTTGGTTAAGCAGTAACCATGACGTCCTCATTGAAGCCGTTGATTGCTGTTTTCATTTTGCCTGAGAAAATGAAGGTTTTTCAACATGGCGGTGACAGAGAGCGATATCGACCCCAAGCCCCCCAAAATGCCCTTAACTTTTTAATAACTGTGCGGAAAATAAGCCCAGCATGTGATCTCGTTGCTAAAATGCTACTGAATCTAAAAAAACATTATATTCGACCTGATTATTCAAGGCAAAATCTTAGATATGACCGTCTAAAGAAATGTCCCACAATTTTGTATGGGGTCAATCTGTGGCTGAAACCTTCAGCCACGCTGGGGCTGCTCAGCAACGCTGAATACCGCAACCGCCTTTGGCTGATTACCAAATTTCAGATGCGACATAGGCTTATATCTGGGTTGCAGCGGAGCTGGCATAATATCATCTAAGATGCTTTACCTAATAGTGTTTATATATTGCGTGAACTATTTGCACCATATTAAAATTTATCTACCATCTCCTCTATACGATACAACCCATTGGGCACATTAATAATTTAGACAGTGTACCTCTAATACTGATATGGAGATGTGTAAAAATATACTATCCTGCACATGTTGGCATATTACTAGCTTTAAATGCTATATAATCTATAAGTAGAAAAATTAAAGGTGCGTGCACACACAAGCTATTGCCGTGTATCTGGCGATTACGGATTTCTAATTGATAACGCGGTGACGTGGTGTGTCTTCAAAGTAAGTCTATAAAAAAAACATTGAATCTATAGATGAGACAGATGACGAGATTTTTTAAGTGTGGCTTTTTCCTTCATTTAATCACTGTTGTCACTGAGTGATGTTTGTCGCGATCAACAGCAAAACATCACAGGTTGATGAAAATCCCAGATTTTTCATGGTTTATTATATTTTTACAAAAAAATTAAGGGATTTTCAAGTTCTGTACGTTATTTCATTTTTTCATATTCACGGATTTCCCCCGTTTTCAAGGACCCGTGAGAGCCATGTATCAAAGTGTAGAGAAATGCCTTAGAATGCATTTCAGGGCAGCTGGTATCTACAAATTTTCTGGGGGCCTGACCCCTCGCCAACTTTTCAGGTTTCGGCTGGCGCCTTGACTGATACGCTGACATTTCAGGCTAGTTAGAACCCTGTTATCCGATATACTCAATATTCAAAATTCTGCATAGTAGTATTGATTCCTAGCCTGCATCAATTTTTCAGAAAGTTCGGAAAAATATCCGGGTCATGGCGGCCATCTTTAATCTTTTTTCGTCAAATTAGGACCTTGTCACCCTGATAACTTCAAAGCCGCTTATCTGATATACTCAATATTAACAATACTGCATAGTAGTATTAATTTCTAGCCTGCATCAATTTTTCAGAAAGTTTGGAAGTATATCCGGGTCATGGCAGCCATCTTTAATCTTTTTTCGGCAAATTATGACCTTCTCACCCTGATAACTTCAAAGCCGCTTATCCGATATACTCAATATTCAACATACTGCATAGACTGCATCAATTTTTTCATAAATTTCGGGAAAATATCTGGATCATGGCGGCCATCTTTATTCTTATTTCGTCAAATTAGAACCTTGTCACCCTGATAACTTCAAAGCCGCTTATCCGATACACTCAATATTCAACGTACTGCATGCTAGTATTAATTCATAGGTCTCCTGCATCAATTTTGCAGAAAGTTCTGAAAATATCCGGGTCTTGGCGGCCATCTTTAATTTTTTGTGGTCAAAATAGCACCAAGTCAGTCTAAAGCTGCTAGCCTCTGCCTCATAATATTACTTGATAAAATTTACATGTACTAATTGATCATCTTGTAAAATTCTATTTAATGTATAACTTTTATTTCAAAAGTGCGAGGGGGAGCCTTCTTGGGTGTTTTACATGGTAAACACTACTAGTTGAATACCTATGTTATGGGTCTAAGATCGTTATCAATATTTTTACTTTTACAGTGCGGGGATCGACTTTAGACGTCAGAATCTGACTTTACGTTCTCGTGTAGACGTCAGATTCTGATGTCTAAAGTCCCCGCACTGTAAGCCCTGTTAAATGGCCAACCATTACCCATAGTTAGCTTTAATACGCCTGCTTTCTGGCCACATTTCGTTTCCGGAGCAGATCCATGGTCGTATTTATTTCCTATTGCACACACACATCCCTTTATAGGGGGTGTGTATGTTCCTTTTGGGGTTTATGAAATCTGTACTACTTTAAATGTGTGACCATCAGCCATAATCAACTTAAATATGCCTGATATCTGGCAAACCGTGCCAGACAGCTAGACCAATACTATAAAACAAAGTTTGCGGTTTCAAAAAGGGACATGGCCTGAAAAAATGTATGCGGCCGTTATTTACTATAATATGTGTAATACTGTAGATCTGGTAATATTCGCGAGGTTTTAAATTTAGCGAGGAGGACAAATCGCGAATTCGAGAATCTCGCAAAAATTATTATTATAATTACGCTACTAAAGAAAAAATTAAATTCGCGAATTCTAAACTTCGTGAAAAGTCCCATAATAAGAAATTCGCGAAAATTTAAACACACGAAAATTACCATATCTACAGTATCTAGAAAGCCAAACCAGATAGCTAGATCATTACTATGTATTAAATACAATTTGCGGTTTCTGAGAGGGTTAAGCCCTGAAAAATGTAAACATGACTGATTAAGCAGTCCTCGCCGAGTCGGGCTGCTTACTGTATTATTCCACACGGTCTGCCGTTGCAGTTATTTGTTTTCAAGATAGCTACTAATCTATCAACTTCTGCTTCCTCATACTTCACATAGCCATCACATACCACTGGGGAATTGTTTTTGTGACATTTTTGATCCCCATATCATCAACCCTTTTTATCCCCCGCCCGTAGGGGAAGGGGGATTTTAGTCGCGCCAGGATTCTGTCCGGCGTCACGTTTTCTTGTGGGCGCAAAAACTTAAAAACTACTGGTCAAATCTTTTTGCATGGGGATGTGCAAGTGATTTTTAGAGATGCTACCGATATTCAAAATGGCCGCCAGAGGGCAACTCTAAAATTTTTTGTGGGTGCAAAAACTCTGAAACTTAAAAGTCAGAAATTATTCAAATTTTACTATCGCATTCCCCATGATATGGAGATGTGCAGGTGACTTTTTCAAGGTTTTACTGAAATTCAAAATGGCCGCAACAACTTTAATTTTTTGGGGGGGGTTCAAAAAATGTTTTTGATCAATTTTTTTTTTTAAATTTAATATCCCATTCCTAGCAACATGGGGATGTGCAAGTGATTTTTTAAAGATGCTACCAAATTTTAAAATGGCCGCCAGAGGTCAACTCCAAAATTTTTTTGGGGCGCTAAAACTACAAAACTTAAAGAAAGAAATTATTCAAATTTTACTATCACATTTCCCACGATATGGAGATGTGCAAGTGATTTTTTTAAGGTTTTACTGAAATTCAAAATGGCCGCCATGGATAAACTTCATATTTTCTTGTGCAAAAACTGAAAAAATTGAAATCAGTAATAATTCACATTGTACAATCACATTACCCACCATCTGGAAAAGTGCATGTGATTTTACTGAAATTTAAAATGGCCACCACAAATCAACTTTTTAAATATTTGTGACCGCAAAAAGTCTAACCTAATTTATGGCGCCAGGCGGGGGATGATATAGGACTTCAGTCCTCTTGTCACCCCTCAGCCATTAAGGCTGTGGGGTATTGATGGCTGTGGGGTATAGTGATCACCAGAGGCGGGCCGGCGGTTAGTCAGAAATTCAGCTCTTACTAAAAAGTTAACTGATGAATTTTGTTTATTTTTTACAGACATGAGCTATGTGCCTGGGCAATTCATCCCATATATTTTTTTTGGCACTAAGCCATAAGCGGCCATTTTCCAAGATGGCTGCATAAATAGCTTGTGGGCACCATAACTTTTGAACCGTTGGTTGGATTGCATTCAAATTTAGTATGGTTGTTCTCTAGGTATTTCTGATGATCTGATTAACTTTTGGGATGAATCTATTATAAACAAAATGGCTGCCGCAGCCATTTAAAAAAAGATGGCCGCCTAAAAAGCTTGTGGGCACGATAACTTATGAACCGTTGCTTGGATTGCATTCAAATTTGTTACTCTAGGTACCGTATTTCTGATGATCTGGTTAACTTTTGGGATGAATCTATTAAAAACAAAATGGCTGCCACAGCCATTTAAAAAAAATTGCCATGGTGGTAGTGTGGGTCATTTTTCTCATTAAGTCTTCACCCACTTTGTGGTGGTGGAGTGGAGACTTATTGTTTTTGCTGAGTTCTCCCGCCGCCGCCACTTGTTTCTGCTCTCACTCGAAAACCCCTACTCTGATTATTTCCAAATATTTGCAGTATGCATACTGGCCCTGGGGAATTTGCCTGGTAATTTTTTCAACAAAGTCCAAGATGGCCGCCAAAATCCTATGGCGCACGCTAGAGCTTGAACCGCTCCATCGATTTGTTTCATGTTTGGTTTAAAGGAAAGACCTTACCCTGGCCGTGAGCTGAAAAGCTTTTGGTGTGATTCTGATAATAAAAACTTCGATTTTTTTACGTTTTAGTATTTTAGCGTATATTTCTGTTTTGCTGATTTTGGACATCATCAAAATTTGGTAATATAGCCATACACCCCTACTCGGATTATTTCCAAATATTGGCCCTAGGAAATTTGCCCTGTAAATTTTTTTCTGCATTTTTCAGCTTCTTCAACAAAATCCAAGATGGCCGCCAAAATCATATGTCGCTCCCTAGAGCTTGAACCGCTTTATGAATTTGTTTCATGTTTGGTTTGAAGGAAAGACCCTTTTTTTGCACATGTGCTGATAGTTTTTGGTGCAATTCTGATAATAAAAACTTTGATTTTTTTACTTTACAGAATTTTAGCGGATATTTCAGATTTGGTCATTTTGGCTATCATCAAAATTTGGTAATTACACCCCTGCTCGGATTATTTCTCAATATTCGCAGTATGCATATTGGCCCTAGGGAATTTGCCCGGTCAATTTTTTCGGCGTTTCTCAGCTTCTTCAACAAAATCCAAGATGGCCGCCAAAATCCTATGTCACTCTCTAGAGCTTGAACTGCTTCGTGGATTTGTTTCATGTTTGGTTCAAAGGAATAACCCTACCCTGGCTGTGTGCCGATTATTTTTTTGTGTGATTATCATAATAAACAACTTATATTTTTTTTACTTTTTAGGATTTAGCTGATATTTCAGTTTTGCTCATTTTGGCTATTATCAAAATTTGGTAATATCGTTTTACAGCTCAAATTTTATCTTTTGTGTATGCTCAGTGGCCCTAAGAAAAAAGTCAGGAGAATTGTTTTTCATTTTTTCAACAAAATTCAAGATGGGCGACGAATCACATGTTACTCTGAAGAGCTTGAACTGCTTCACCGATTTGTTCCAGGGAAGCAACTTACCCTGGCCATATGTTGATTAGATTTTGGTGTGATTCTGACATCACTTTTTCACGTGGTTTACATACAAATTTGGTGACAGTACTGTATTTCTTTATAATTAATGTACTATGTGGGGCGGGTGGAGACGCAAGCTTTGCCCCTCAGGCAAATCTAGTTATTTCTTGATATTGATGGACAGAGCCCACGGCTGAGGGATCCTGCCATCAATTGATGGCTATTTTTTAAATTACTATGGCCACTAACGAAGAAAAGCTCGTTAGCGCGTTTCAGGAAAAAGTTTCCATCAGATCCTTTTTTAATTTGGCAAATAGGTTCAGCTATGTCAGCCAATGACCTGATTAACTTTTGGGAGCAAACAATTTCAAAATGGTCGTTTAGTGGCCATTTTGAATTTTAATAATTTTGTGATATTTACTTAACTAAAAAAAGCAAAATAGCTGGACCATGAATATAAAACAAAATGTAATGTTTCACACACGGATAACCCATGACAAATTTCGCACTTATAAAATCCAAAATGGCCACCAGTCGGCCATTTTACTTTTTTTCTCATTATCTTTTTTGGTGACATTTTGATTCCCATATTATCAACCCTTTAATTACTAGGGCCACTAACAAGGAAATACTTGTTGCACATTTCAGGAAAAAGTTTCCAGCAGATTTTCTTTTTATTTGGTAAATATGGACAGCAATGTCAGTCAATGACCTGATTAACTTTTGGGAGCAAACAATTGTAAAATGACTGTCCAGCGGCCATTTTGAATTTGAGTAATTTTGTAATATTTACGCAACTCAAAATCAAAGCAGAATAGCTGGACCATGCATATAGAACATAGAATAGAATGTAATGACTCAGACAAGGATAACCCATGATAAATTTTGCAGAAATAAAATCCAAAATGGCCGACTGACTCTCATTTTTAATTGTTTATTCTCATTATCTCGGAAATGTTGCATAATAGCTATTTAAGCGGTAATATAAAATGAACCTTTAGAAAATTTGCTGATCTATATTAAATTTGAAATGGCCGACTACCGATAACAGATGGCTGCTTTCGTGTTCGTTTCCGAACAACTCTTTCTAGTTTAAAAATAGGACTTTAAATATAATGCGGAATATCTGGAAAGATGTTTATTATTGACCATAATATGCATAATATCTGGAAAACCATGCAAGATAGCTGGACCATTACTGTTGAACATAATCAATGTGTGGTTTCTGGGAGAGTTATGCCCTGAAAAATTGCAACTAAATTAAATTTTAAATGGCAGACTTGCATTTATTTTTTCAAATGATTTTCACTTATACAATTATTAGAGGCTGAGGCATATTTCCGCCGCCGCCGGGTCTTGTTTAAAATGATTTTTACTTTTAAAACAATGGTTAGAGGCTGCGGCCTAATTTGTGTTCTTGGGGCGAGTCTCAACTGTTTATTTGAAACGCCCGTGTAGAAATAAGTACGAAGCTTTTTGGGGAGCTTAATTTATTTCAACCTTTGTGTATATACACAATGTAAAAAAAATTTGGGGAGCTTAATTTATTTCAACCTCAGTATGCATATAAAAAATACTATGTAATTCTCGAAATAAAAAAATTTTGATAACTGTGTGATTTATGCTCTGCAGGTGATAGAATCAGTGAGGTTGACAACTCTCACTTGGCTGATCCTTTCCATATTGCTCACTTATCTATAAACCTGAATGATTCTGCCTTGGCTGAAAAATCTTCTGACGAACGTCACTCCGCTGAAAACTCTCTCTTGCCCAACAACCTGGCTACACATGATGGGGCTGAATCTTCTGTTAGTGCTCGATCACTCATGAAGTCTACCAAAGTGAAATCCTGTTGGCTCTCTCATTGCGAGAAGCACTCAAGCTGCTTATAGGACTAGGTCTCACACTAGCCTGGCTACTTAAGCCACGGATGATTCTACTTGTGCTCGATCACTTCAGAAATGGTTATTCAAAATTATGGAAAATACCAAATTGTTTTCAATTGATCTACGTTATTTATATATAGAAATATAATTTTTTTGCTTTTAAATAAAATATATTTTAATATGTAAATAACAACATAGATTAATTCATAACACTTTCGTATCTTGTATTATTTCGAATTGGCATTTCGGAAGTTCTAGATTGGTCTGTATTAAGATGTGACACATTAGAAGTTAGAATGTGATCCACAACTTCAAAGTGAGTGAACTTCACTAAGACCTGATTGATGGATCAAACTTAGGTGATGTTAATGTCATCACCCAAAGAAAAAACTATTTTCTCTTAACATGTCAAGTATAACACTTTACAGGTTGTCTTTGATGCCTCTGCTGAAAATTACTGTGTTAGAATTACTCAATTAATTTTCAAATCAATGTAAGTCAATAAGATGATATGTGAGCATAGCAGACTTAAAGGGACTGGCCCAGGCTAAAATCATAAAAAAATCGGTGATTTTATTTCGGGTTCTTAATATGACCATATGATGTAAACATGTACATAGACTAGAACTGCAAATTTTTATAATTTTTGTGCCGCGCATTCATCAGTTAGACTAGATATAGAGACGAAATTCCCGCATTTCCTATTTTTGACATGGTTGTCAATAATTAGAAATCGGGAATTTCATCTCTATATCTAGCCTAACTGGTGAATGCGCAGCACAAAAATTATAAAAATTTGCAGTTCTAGTCTATGTACATGTTTACATCATATGGTCATATTAAGAACCCGAAATAAAATCACCGATTTTTTGATGATTTCAGCGTGGGCCAGTCCCTTTAATAAGCCATCGCATAGCACATTTTAAATAAATACAAATAAATAAATTGTTTTGAATTAGAGGTACACCATTAGATATCCGGAGGGGGGGGGGGGGGTGGTTAGAGTTTTTCTGGTTGCATTTTGTTTTACCTCTGCAAGAAAACATGGCATTTTTTTGGTGCTGAGCTTGTGAACTTCCGAAAACTTTTCTGTTGTGTTTTGTTGAAGAATGGAAATATCAGATTTTGTTGTATGCCTTCCCTATTCTGTACGTTACCAACTGTTCATTAGCAGCAGCATGCAAAATTAAAACACTATAAATATAATGGTGGACATGGCCCAGACAGCGTCTCCAACCCATGGCGGCCTAGCAACCACCAACATCGAAACTATATTAAATTAATGTTGGGCCAACGTCGCACACAGTGGCCCAACATTACCAACTAAACCAGCATTCCAATAAGGTTTAATGTTTCGTACTTGCTGTGTATGCTGGTTTATTGTTTAATGTTGTGCCGCCGTCTGCGACGTTGGTCCAACATTAAATTAATATAGTTTCAACGTTGGTGGTTGCGGGTCTACCATTGATTGGAGACTTTGTACGGGCCACGTCCACCCTTATTGTGTTTATACAATGATCAGGGATGTCCCATCTTAAAGAGGGGTCTCAGGCCCCTGTGACTCATATTAAGTATAATATTGTGTTTGAACTTTCAGAAATATCGCACATTAAAACATTTTGATTATTTGAAATATTCAATTCCTTCGAGCAAAGCTCAAAATCTTCGACTGCTGCAAAATTCTGCCCTATTTTAAGGCTGTATAATATCGCATGCCAAATTTAGTGGGTTTTTTTAATGTTAAGAACATAATGATTCATCATTAGACATAATAAGAATATTGATAAAAGTCGATGAATACAATTATTTTTCGTATTTACATTTTGTTTTAATTAAAAAAAATTATCACTAACAATTGTTTTTGTCTTTCGATACTGGTTCATTATTTATGTCTACAATATGTCGGATACTACCTTGTGTATATGTTGTTGTAGAGGTTTTTTCATAATTATGTATTTGCAACATAGTGATGAAAAGACGTTCAAATGTCATCACATAGTTACGTCCTTGTAATATAACTTTATGCTGCTAGCTGGCACCTAGCTTTAATCAAATAACACCCCAATAGCACGCATATGAATATCATGTTAAGCTAATGATCGCATGCAACCAAATAACCATGTCAATATGACATCCTGTATTGATGTTTTAAAGTCGCATTCTCGGATGTGCTTGTTACATTTAAAATCGTCAGAATACCACGTTAAGATAATTGCACAGGTAACAAAATAGCCACATCAGTGTGACGTCCTTTATTGATGTCTTAAAGTCGCCCTTCTTGGATGTGTTAATTACGGAAGGTAAAGAGTTAGACGTCCAAACATCGTCATATTTTGACATCGAAAATGCGTCGGAATATCATGTTAAGCTGATGTGCTCAGACAACCAAATAACCATGTCAATATTACATCCTGTATTTATGTCTTAAAGTCGCCTTTTTTGGATGTGTATGTTACGTGATGAAAAGACGTCCAGACATCGTCATATTTTTTACATCTAAAATGCGTCGGAATATCACGTTAAGCTAATGTGCATAGGCAACCAAATAGCCACATCAATATGACGTCATGTATTTTTGTCTTAAAGTCACCCTTCTCGGATGTGTTTGTTACGTGAGTAAAAGACGTCCAGACATCGTCATATTTTGACATCGAAAATTCATCAGAATATCACGTTAAGCTACTTTTCACATGCAACCAAATAACCATGTCAACTTGACGTCCTCCATGGACGTCTTAAAGTCGCCTTTATTGGATGTGTTTATAACGAGAATAAAAGATGTCCATGTGTCGTCATATTTTGACATCTAAAATGCGTCAGAATATCACGTTAAGCTAGTTTGCACATGCAACCAAATAACCATGTCAATTTGACGTCCTGCATAGACGTCTTAAAGTCGCCCTTGCTGGATGTGTTTGTAACGAGAGGAGAAGATGTACATGTATCGTCATATTTTGACATCCAAAATACGTCAGAATATC
This sequence comes from Flabesymbios commensalis, assembly GCA_964017125.1. NCBI lineage: Eukaryota > Metazoa > Annelida > Polychaeta > Terebellida > Flabelligeridae > Flabesymbios > Flabesymbios commensalis. Next base: position 6,664,403 of record OZ024917.1, read on the forward strand.
ATGTAAAGTTAGTCTGCACATACAACCAAACAATCATGTCATTATAACGTCCTGCATGGACGTCTTAAAGTCGCCTTTGTTGGATGTGTTTATAACGAGAATAAAAGATGTCCATGTGTCGTTATATTTTGACATCTAAAATGCGTCAGAATATCACGTTAAGCTAGTTTGCACATGCAACCAAATAACCATGTCAACTTGACGTCCTCCATGGACGTCTTAAAGTCGCCTTTATTGGATGTGTTTATAACGAGAATAAAAGATGTCCATGTGTCGTTATATTTTGACATCTAAAATGCGTCAGAATATCACGTTAAGCTAGTTTGCACATGCAACCAAATAACCATGTCAATTTGACGTCCTCCATGGACGTCTTAAAGTCGCCTTTATTGGATGTGTTTATAACGAGAATAAAAGATGTCCATGTGTCGTTATATTTTGACATCTAAAATGCGTCAGAATATCACGTTAAGCTAGTTTGCACATGCAACCAAATAACCATGTCAATTTGACGTCCTGCATAGACGTCTTAAAGTCGCCCTTGCTGGATGTGTTTGTAACGAGAGGAAAAGATGTACAGGTATCGTCATATTTTGACATCCAAAATACGTCAGAATATCATGTAAAGTTAGTTTGCACATACAACCAAACAACCATGTCAATATGACATCATGCATGGACGTCTTATTGTCGCTTCTCTTGGATGTGTTAGTAATGTAAGAAAAAGACGTCGGATTGTCATCATATCTTTTACATCCAAAATTCGTCAGAATATCACGTGAACTTAGTTTGCACCTGACACCAGTTATAACTCGTCATACGACGTCAGAATTTCACGTGAAAAAAACGTCTTTACAACGTCTTTTGCCAGCTGGGGTCGACCTTGTTTGCGTTCATTAAAGGCTGGGCCGATGTCACCAGATGCTTGTATTTAAACCAACGCGTTTTCTGTCATACCTAGGTGTTAGTATATGGAACTCAATTCCCAATGATATTAGAAATGCAGAATCTTTGTCCCAATTTAAAGTAGGGTATCAAAAGTTACTCTTAGAGCATATACAAAATAGTTAGTTTTATATTTCATGTTATGTTACATTCTGCAATGTTATGTATTCTATGTACTAAATACTCAAACGGTCAATGTGAATTTTATTGTTGTGTAATTAATGTTGTGTATTTATTTAATGTTGTGTCGTATGTCATTATATTTCCAACACATTGTAATTGTATTTCAAACTTCACCAGAATATAATTTCAATACTGTTTCCTTCAGTATGTAGCTAATGTGTGAAAAATATTATTGTTATTTTTATTCTTTTTATGTACGGAAATATCTATATGTCATCACATGTGCAGAAATTCAATTTTGTTTCTAATTTTGAAATATTGTATATTTATGTGTGTTTTGTATATATGTTGAGGGCCCCAAGGCAGATGAGCTATTGCTCATTGGGTTTACCCTCGTGAAATAAAGCTATTCTTATTATTATTATATTAGCAAGCTTGGGATCAAGTTCTGATGATAATCCAACGGCGTGGTACTGATCTATTAAGGCCTAATGAATTTATTGATTAATCTCAACCACAAACAAACAGCATGCTATTGAACATATCTCGTATTGACCAATTTCTGAATCATTACGTTATGCCTGGTGTATATTAGTCTAAAGATTTTTTTCGGATTCAATTTTGTGAATAAAAAGTCACAGTGTAGGCCTGCATTGTTTTTAATTATTCACAATGCGATTTAATCCAATAGTCTTGTCAGACAAGAATTATCCCAGGCCCCCATCTTATTGTATTTCACTGTTATCATAGTTTCATACAGGGGCAAAATAAACCACTAGACAAAGTAGACACTAAATATTTCATTCGTCACTGCATAGGCCTCCAGTCCTATTTAAAAATAATTTGCTGTGTACATATGATATAATTGGTGGTCTATATAACAAGGGTTTTAAATGTCAAACTGGCACTTAGTTTGTATATATAAATCTACATGCAGAATCAGTGTTTATTATTTTACCAGCACAAACAGTGGATACAAATTACTGCTATAAGCCATCAAAATGCATATAAAGAGGTTTTCTGGGGGAGCATGCCCCCAGATTTCATGAAAATTGGTTGAGAATTGACTGAGAAATTCATTCACCACGATTAATGTGAATCCGACTATAGAGATTTGAAATTTTTGTTCAAATAAGGCCAATTAAATATTCTAAACAGTCTTCATTATACTTTTTATTACACATTATATGGTGAATGTGAAAGAAATTTGCTATATAGTCAATAAAATTGCATATACCTAGTAGTATCTAATTTAAAATATCATAGGTAAGTCTACATGCCTATAGATATAAAGATTAACTCGGTGGACACTTGTCAGTAACATGATAAGTGACAAAACTATTTATTTCCATAAAAAATAGGTTCAGTAGTTAAAAGCACAACCAGGATATACTGTAGATCTGTAATATTCGTGAGGTTTTAATTTAATGTCTAAAACATGAACTAAGATGTTAACAGCAAAAAAATAGGACGAACTTTATATTTTGACCCCTTATAGGGGGATACCCACGAACCTGTCTAATATTAGGTATTAGGGGGTAGGGTTACGTAAACGTCTGTTGTTAAAGTTAACCGATCTGCACTTGCGATATAAGCCTACCACATACTTAAATTTCAGTGCCAATGATATATCACACATTGCAGTAAAAGAAGTAGTTGTCTCTCTACATACGCTTAAGTATGATTTTTTATTATAAAAAAATCAACAACAGAACAAACGATTCAACATGGTGACAGAAAACGACTTAAGAAAATTTAATTATTGTACATTTCCATGGCATATATGGCCTATATTTTCTGAACGCAGATGTGCGCATGCTTAAAAATAAGTGTTATTTATATTTATAAATGCCCTATATTTTTTTAATAAAAAATATTGAAGCCCTATACCTGGGAATATGTGTATTTATGAAATCTGAAACATGATTTTTTTCTCGGATTTTTGTGTATAATGTTTTATCCACTTGTTTTTACAAAATGTGTGTGTGCTAAATTCGAATATGTCGGATAACATTATATATTTGGTGACCTTCACCTTCAAAAAGGCAAAACACAAAATGTTGGCCATAATGTAAAAAAACAAGGCATGTATTTTCTGTGTTTTTTTTCGCACATGAAAGCACAATTGATGACTTCTGCAACGTTTTTATTATATATTATTTTACAGTGTCTTTGGAAAGAATAATCTTTATTTGAAATACAAGATGTACGTCGTTTTTTATATATTTACTTTTACTATAAGTAAAGTATACCGCTAGAAATGGTGACGATAATATGCTTTATTTGTATTAACTTAGCGGACCAGAAATATAAGTTACTGGCGAGTAAATTTAAATGAAAAAATCCAAAATGGCCGCAAAATTCACCTTCATATGAACAAGAAACAAAATGTCTATCAAAATGTAAATTAAACTTTTTGTTTATTGGTGGCTCGAAATTACTATTTGTTTTTATTTTGTATGACTTGGGGGCAGAAAAAAAAACATTTACAGTGTTTATTGTTCATCGCCTAACCTATAGTTTATCGTAAAATACAAGATGGACGCCATTTTACATGTTAGGGGAAGGTGGGGGGAAGTCGGTCAGTGGGAGATCTGGGCCACCCCCTGTATCTCTAAAAATAGTAGCATGAGGATTCCCTCGTTTGGTCACATGACACACTGGGATACCCCCTATCTGCACCCTTTTTTAGAAAATTGTTGAACATGAAGCAGGGTAGCACTTGAAAACATTTTTTTTTGGTCTCAAAAGTGAGTTTTGCATCCGTATAATATGTGCTTATGATATATGTAATGCCAGCGAAGACTTTTAAAATATAAAAACACTCGATCAAAGTACAGTAAACGAACTGTCATTTAGTAATGAAATTAGATGTATTAACTTGCCATGATACCAAATTGTGATACCATCATTTTTTTCAAATGAAGGATGTGGGAGAAATGAGCAGTGTGGGAGAACTGGGCCAGTGGCTCACTTCAAACTGGCGGCCCACTTCTCCCACACTGGCCAACTTCTCCCACAGGGATTAGCACTGACCATAGGAACACTGTAGGGCCTACAAAACGCACAAAATATGCTGCACAGAACACATGATTTTGTACAACAGATGATTTGATGCACATAATTTTGTAAGATGGACCATGATATTTCGACAATAATTTGCAACTGAAGATAGTTATTGGAACTTACCATGCATACCTGTTTTCGTATTAACACATATTGAGTGCACCATTTTAGGTATTTTCCAAAATGTATGAATACTTTATACCCCTTATGGCGGCATCTAACTTGCGACATTTTGACTGTCCACAGTTTATGGAAATATACAGCCATCCCATTACATGAGAGGGTACTTGTTTACAAATTTTATTATATCCACATATACCTCGTACCGGTTATATTTGAAAAAGATAGCATTTTGCCCATGACAGTTGGGAGCACCGCAGCAGCTTATGGTAGTACCACAGCAGCTGTTGTGAGCTAAACATCAACCCATAGGAGCACATCAGCAGCTGTTGGGAGCACCGCAGCAGCTGTTGGGAGCACCACAGCAGCTGTTGGGAGCACCTCAGCAGCCTCTGGGAGCACTGCAGCGACTTTTGGGAGCACCGCAGCAGCATTCAGGAACAAAACATCAACTTTTAGGAGCACTGCAGTAGCTAATGAAAGCACAGCAGTAGCAGCATATGGCAGCACCGAAGCAGCTGCTGGGAGCACTGCAGCAGCTAATGGGAGCGCCGCAGCAGCTCATGAGAGCACATCAGCAGCTGTTGGAAAACAGCAACAGCTGTTGGGACTTGGGAGCACCGCAGCAGCTGGTACTTAATATATGCTCTAGAGCCTAGAGGGGGTTTGAAATCTGAGGCCTCAAATGACGCATTCTAGATCATTTCGGCCGAAATATGGTAGTTTTTTGTTATTGGGACCCTGAACGGGGGGGGGGGGGGGGCGACGGCTGCGCGCCCCTCTGGATCCGCCACTGATTACTCTTTGATTTCCATAGGACAAAAATGTGTATTTTGGACTAAAAAAAACCTAAGAATTTCCAGCGTTGTTGGTCAATGATTCGTAGTCTCCGATCGGCACCATTTAGACCTCCGGGCCTGTGAATCGTGTTAGCGTCACAACAGCGTCACGGATGGGAGATTTATAAGGTGATACTGCCAGCAATTTGACGGCTGTCTGAGTTTTGGAAGTGACAATTTACGTGCACACCGACAGCTGCGTGTGTCGAGCGAGGCCGCCAAAGAGTGCACACTCTAACAGGCGCTGTTTATCTCACCAACGAGCGTGATTCAAATACTTAAATAGTTCAGTTCTCACCCACGATTTATTCATCATCCGCCCTTCAGTAAGTACCCTCCCTTTACATGTTTTAGCTCGTATTTACCATGTAGGCATATGTGTATAAGAGGGCCCTTTATTAGGCTAGAATTTACTAAATGGTTTATTTATTATTAGTTGACTTGTGATACAGGATAACTTTCTCATACCACAGTAGCCTACCCTACAGTGCTCCATGAGAGGTAAATATATAGTTGTCATAGGCTACATTTTGAATTTGGGATTATAGATGCAGTGATAGGGGATGATTGTAGGCCTATGCTTATCAGTTTATAGGCACAATTCTGGCGTAAATGTTTGATATGTGATAAACGGTTTATAAATAACGTCACAGGTTCCAACTATAGTTACAGTAGGCCCTGGCGCTGATCGGCGGGGTAAGCTGAGCTAGTCGCCTGGTCCACGGCTATAGGCCTAGTCATCTTCATTTATCAAGTTTTCTGGTACGTGCAGACGCCTTGATATCACGCAGCTATGTGCTATGAGTATACGACCCCCCTCCACCCTGGCCAACTCAGACAACCCAGACAAGTTGATCTAAGTATGACCTTCCACACTGCAGACAGTAAACCGGTGTCGTCATAATGAATATTCATTTTGCTCGCACCCCTCGTTTTCGTACAGATCCAACGCACACCTGTTGTCAAGGTTAGACCAGTGGTCTGACTGTCAGACCGGATGCAGCAAGATGGGCTATAGTAGGCCCTAGACTCCCTAGTTGTATATAGTCAGGTCGCCAATGGTGGATCCTTGCAATTGGGGATATATGCTTACCACCTTTTTTCGGATTATTGATGCATGATATGTCTCGATTGATATTAGAAAGCATGCCAGACTGTCACCTTTAAGTATTTTGAATTATCACTAAAAATTTTAAATGGCTGCCATCCACTCATGAAAAATCGACGTATAGACTGGGTTCGGGGTATTTGGCTGTAAGACCTGAAAATTAGACTGAGTATCTACAAATAGCCATAAATTATATCGCTCTCTCAAAAATCACCATAAATCCTATGTAGCGTTTGACCAAAAACAGCAAATGCCGAGATGTCGCAAGCGGATATTTTGAAAAAAAAAATTGTAACTAATAATCCAAAACTCAAGTAAGATATGTTATTTCCAACTAATATTGGGGCGTGGAACCCATTTCTTGACCCCTAAGGACAAAGCTTATTTGACCTTGAAGTACCACATGAAGGTCAAAACATAATCAACGGTTATGATGTAACGCAATTTTTACTAGTAGTACAATATGATGTGACTAACTTTGTGGCACTAGATCCATTTCGAGTATCAAAGCGATCAATACTGTCATTCTAGGCATCAGTTATTCGATAAACTATGGCCATGTTAGCTGTAATGTTTCATTTTAGATGAATTTAGTGGCTCTGAATCTATTTGTGGGTGTACAAGAACAGGATTTTTCATATTCAAGTTGGACATAGATAAAATTCAAAATATGAAAATTTGAATACAATACAATCTCATGGTAGTAATAAAAGCTCAGGGCCACAAAGTTAGTCAGAAACGATTATCACACAAACATTGGACTATTTATGCAAAAGTTGTGTTTTCCTGTGACCGCTGTTGATCATGTCCTATTTTCATACAGAGGCTGAATATTAGAGAATAAGGCTTTTTAATGTCACTAGAATGACATTAGGGAGGGGGGGCGTCACCCGCATGGCCGCTGTTGGAGATGCCACGAAATGGAAATTATGTGTGTATACGTCAGACCAAGATCGGGAAAGTGAGCCAATGTTGGGTTGTTGTTGGGCCATCGTCAGAGACGTTTGACCAACATTAACCCTTTAAGCCCTCACGATGCATTAAAGCATCATGTTACATCCTGATCAAACTGACTTAATTTTCCTACAACAAAGGGTTTTAGAATGAATATTTCCATAAAATTTGTTTAACAATACATGACAAATTTCTTTAATTTTTTACCGATTTCAAATCATCTTCGTCCACTACAAGTCGAGAATTGCGACAGCAATTCGCGGCTTGTATTGGATGAAGATAACAATGTAAAGTCAGGCCTGAAAGGGTTAAAGCACCAGTGGGTGCTGTAGAGGTTGGGGAATGATAATTAAATGATGGCACAACGTTTTTAATTGTGGACCAACCTTAACATAAAACCTGATAACTGAAAATACTTCATAAAAGGTAGTAGCTGCTCCCATTTTTAGCTATAGTTACCGCTTTTAACGATTTGCGTCTTAACATTTTTCAGAGTTTGCTGTATTTTGTAAAGACACACCAGCAAGATTCACTGCCCAATGTTGAATGGCTGTTGTCCAGCATTGAACCGGGGGTGGGTGATTATCGTGCTGCCTTGTAGTGCACTGCTTCCGGGACTCACATGTTGAACAGAACATCCTTTTCTAGTTTTCTTAACCCTTAAAGGGACTAGCCCAGGTCTAAAATCATCAAAGTTAGGCTAGATATAGAGACGAAATTCCTGATTTCTAATTATTGACAACCATGTCAAAAATAATAAATACGGGAATTTTGTCTCTATATCTAGCCTAACTGGTAAATGCGCAGCACAAAAATTAAAAAACGTTTGCAGTTCTAGTCTATGGACATGTTCACATCATATGGTCATATTAGGAGGCCAAAATAAAATCACCGATTTTTTGATGATTTTAGACCTGGGCTAGTCCCTTTAAAGCGTTGATTTTTTTTATATAGACCATGAAGACCTAAGGACTTATTCGATTTGAAATTATCATAAATGACTTAGTTAGCATCTTTCTGATTCATTTGAATACCTATGTTATGGGTCTACTGACAGTAGAAATATTTTAATTCTTACAGTGCGGGGATCGACTTTAGACGTCAGATTCTGACAACTAAAGTCTATCCCTGCGCTGTAGGGGTTAAATTCTGAATTTGTAATTTCTCGAATTGTTTTTGCTGCTGCTAATTATTCACGTCATGTATGGGGAATAAATTTATTGTAGGGAGTGTTTATTCTGTTGCCTGCATTGCCTTTAACATGCTTAAAACGTATGTTGTTGCTCATTTATATTAACTGTTTTGCTTTATTTACAGATTTCATTCAAAAGAAAGACATTTTGGATAAGAAGCAGGCGAAATAAATATTAGCAAATAATGTTCTGCAATGACTATGAACAAAGGACCAAGACACGCTTTCCTTATGGCTGCAAAGTATACATTTATGTCGTCAAGTATTAAAACCGGCAGTTCTGTATATTTTAATTTTCCAAGTATTAAATATGAACTGCAAAGTGACGAAGAAAATTATAAATGTTCAACATCAGTGAATCGAAACGACGATAACATTGTTACGGTTGATAAGCCATTTCTGTGTGGTACTTGTCATAACAGATTTTCACGGAAGAGAAGCATAGAAAGACATCAGAAAATTCACACTCGTGAGAAATCGTTTGTTTGTAAAAAATGTAGTAAAACATGTTCACAAAAGAGCGAACTGAAATCACATCATTATCATCATCACACTGGTGCTACCCCATGTGAATGTAGAACTTGTCGGAAGCGATTAGATAAATCAAGACATCTAAAGTATCTTGAGGTCTCTCACTCTGGAGTTTATCCGTATTGGTGTGATTCTTGTCATAAAGGGTTTGTACAAAAATGCCAATTGAAACAATATGTTCTTGCTCACAATGGTGAAAAACCATATGAATGTAAAATATGTCATAAAGTATTCACAAAGAAGGGTAGCCTGAAAACACATGGACGCATCCACTCTGGGGAAACACCGTATGAATGTAAAGTATGTGATAAGCGATTTACACGGGTATCATACTTAAAGCAACATGAAGTCATTCACACTGGAGATTATCCTTATAAGTGTGATAAATGTGGTCAAGGATTTACACGGAAGACCAGTCTTAAAACACATCAGAGTATTCACACTGGGGAGAGACCTTATGAATGTAAAACATGGCACGATAAATATACAGATAAAGGCGGCCTGAAAAGACATCAACGTGTTCATGTGCTTGATAACCCATATGTGTGTAAAATCTGTCACATAAAATTCACACAATTAACAAGTTTAAAGAACCATGAAGTTATTCACACTGAAGATTATTCTCATAGATGTCATATATGTCATAAAGGATTTATACAGAAGGGCCACCTGGTCGAACATCAGAGAATGTACACTGGTGAGAAACCTTATGAATGTGAATCTTGTCATCGGAGATTTACAACAAAAGGCAATCTGAAACAACATCAGCGTGTTCACACTGATAAGACAGTCTCAGAGTAAAACTTGTTATAAACATCAGCGTGCTCACACTGATAAGACAGTATCAGTGTAAAATATATTATAAACGATTCACACAATCAACGAATTTAAATCGACACAATCAGGCTAAAATCATCAGAAATCAGTATTTTTATTGTGGCTTCTTAATATGACCATATGATGTGAACATGTCCATAGACTAGAACTGCAAACGTTTTTAAATGTTTGTGCTGCTCATTCATCAGCCAGTTACCATGGTTAAGCGGGATATAAAGACGAAATTCCCGATTTCTTATTTTGGACATGCATGTCCGAAATAAGAAATTGGGAATTTAGTCTTTGTGAGTGAATGAGCAACACAATAATTTTAAAAAATTACGCTTTTATTACATCATATGGTCATATTAAGGAACCACAATAATAGTACTGATTTTTTATGATTTTAGCCTGACTTTGTCGCTTTAAAGTGCCATGTAGCCATTCAGGCTGGAGATTATTCTTACTGGTGTGACACGTGTGGTAAAGGATTCACCCTGAATGGCAAAGTGAAAGAACATGAACAGCATGTTCATAACAATATATGTGTTTTATATGTGATAAATGATTAAGAATTAAGGAAACTCTAAAAAAAGAAATCTTATGAATATGAGACTTGTCATCAAAGATTTACAACCAATAGTTATCTGAAACAACATCAGCATGTTCACACTGCTTGGCATGTGGGTTTAAACTTAAGCAGGATATGAACAGACATGAGAGTATTCTTATCGGAGAGAAACCTCAGACATGTTAGATGTATGAAACGTGACATAAAGTATAAAGATAAACCTATAGGTTTTCTAGTTTTTCGATAGAGGTTGCCTTGGCAACCTCCACCTTAGACAGTTGGTGGGTCTTATCTGAATTATATATGCTTTAGTTACATGGCAATAACGATGTTTTCCTGGGAATTAGAAGATATTAAAACTCAGATGCGTGTAAAGACACATATTTTTCACGGTCGTGTGATTGAACATTTTACGATTTCTGCTTAGATGGTCAAAAAAAGAGGTTTTGAAGGGGAGATAATGTCCAACATCATGTCACTTCAACAGTGGTCTTGGTTGGGCACTCATAATATAATCATTCACATCATGAGCATCACAGCCTACACTAAACATTGGCCTAAGATTGATTTAATGTTGGGCTAGCGTCGTTCAACGTCACTGACGGGTGTTTTTCTAGACGTATAACTGCAGACGCTATATGCTCGGTTTAGTCATTCCACTACTATTCTAAAACAATTTCCTTGGCTTCCTGTCAAGTTTCGCATAAATTACTTTCCGAACCCTAAAAGACAAACTGTCTTTATATCTGGTTGGTCGAATTACTTGTTTGGCCGAAAAGGCTCAAAATATGTATGCTCAACAAATTTGAATAGATGTATTGTTTCCCGTATAAAAATAAAGACAGGGTCAAAAGTTTTCTCTATGGCTAGCCTAGCCTTATGAAACGCTCTGCTAGTGCCTATACATAATGACCAAACAATTTTTAGCATTCCGGATATTACATAAATCCCACCTATTTGATCAGACTTTCTCACCTTAGCTCCTCGGTGGCCCAGCTCACTGTTGACGAACCGGCTTTCGCCTGGAATATGACAAATGATCATGATAAGGATTTGTGTGCCTCTAAGCTCGGACCGCTGAGGATTTAGAATTGGTATCAGCTGGGAAACAGGACGATTTCCACTCCTCAGATTGTTACCTTCCCGCCAAAAATCGCCACTGTCGGCCGTTTATTATAAACGATTCACACAATCAACGAATTTAAATCGACGCAATCAGGCTAAAATAATCAGAAATCAGTATTTTTATTGTGGCTTCTTAATATGACCATATGATGTAAACATGTCCATAGACTAGAAATGCAAACGTTTTTAAATGTTTGTGCTACTCATTCACCAGGCAGTTACCATGGTTAAGCGGGATATAAAGACGAAATTCCCGATTTCTTATTTTGGACATGCATGTCCGAAATAAGAAATTGGGAATTTAGTCTTTGTGAGTGAATGAGCAACACAATAATTTTAAAAAATTACGCTTTTATTACATCATATGGTCATATTAAGGAACCACAATAATAGTACTGATTTTTTATGATTTTAGCCTGACTTTGTCGCTTTGAAGTGCCATGTAGCCATTCAGGCTGGAAATTATTCTTACTGGTGTGACACGTGTGGTAAAGGATTCACCGTGAATGGCAAAGTGAAAGAACATGAACAGCGAGTTCATAACAATATATGTGTTTTATATGTGATAAAGGATTAAGAATAAAGGAAACTCTAAAAAAGGAAATCTTATGAATATGAGACTTGTCATCAAAGATTTACAACCAATAGTTATCTGAAACAACATCAGCATGTTCACACTGTTTGGCATGTGGGTTTAAACTTAAGCAGGATATGAACAGACATGAGAGTATTCTTATCGGAGAGAAACCTCAGACATGTTAGATGTATGAAACGTGACATAAAGTATAAAGATAAACCTATAGATTTTCTAGTTTTTCGATAGAGGTTGCCTTGGCAACCTCCACCTTAGACAGTTGGTGGGTCTTATCTGAATTATATATGCTTTAGTTACATGGCAATAACGATGTTTTCCTGGGAATTAGAAGATATTAAAACTCAGATGCGTGTAAAGACACATATTTTTCACGGTCGTGTGATTGAACATTTTACGATTTCTGCTTAGATGGTCAAAAAAAGAGGTTTTGAAGGGGAGATAATGTCCAACATCATGTCACTTCAACAGTGGTCTTGGTTGGGCACTCATAATATAATCATTCACATCATGAGCATCACAGCCTACACTAAACATTGGCCTAAGATTGATTTAATGTTGGGCTAGCGTCGTTCAACGTCACTGACGGGTGTTTTTCTAGACGTATACCTGCAGACGCTATATGCTCGGTTTAGTCATTCCACTACTATTCTAAAACAATTTCCTTGGCTTCCTGTCAAGTTTCGCATAAATTACTTTCCGAACCCTAAAAGACAAACTGTCTTTATATCTGGTTGGTCGAATTACTTGTTTGGCCGAAAAGGCTCAAAATATGTATGCTCAACAAATTTGAATAGATGTATTGTTTCCCGTATAAAAATAAAGACAGGGTCAAAAGTTTTCTCTATGGCTAGCCTAGCCTTATGAAGCGCTCTGCTAGTGCCTATACATAATGACCAAACAATTTTTAGCATTCCGGATATTACATAAATCCCACCTATTTGATCAGACTTTCTCACCTTAGCTCCTCGGTGGCCCAGCTCACTGTTGACGAACCGGCTTTCGCCTGGAATATGACAAATGATCATGATAAGGATTTGTGTGTCTCTAAGCTCGGACCGCTGAGGATTTAGAATTGGTATCAGCTGGGAAACAGGACGATTTCCACTCCTCAGATTGTTACCTTCCCGCCAAAAATCGCCAATGTCGGCCGTTTATTATAAACGATTCACACAATCAACGAATTTAAATCGACGCAATCAGGCTAAAATCATCAGAAATCAGTATTTTTATTGTGGCTTCTTAATATGACCATATGATGTAAACATGTCCATAGACTAGAAATGCAAACGTTTTTAAATGTTTGTGCTACTCATTCACCAGGCAGTTACCATGGTTAAGCGGGATATAAAGACGAAATTCCCGATTTCTTATTTTGGACATGCATGTCCGAAATAAGAAATTGGGAATTTAGTCTTTGTGAGTGAATGAGCAACACAATAATTTTTAAAAATTACGCTTTTATTACATCATATGGTCATATTAAGGAACCACAATAATAGTACTGATTTTTTATGATTTTAGCCTGACTTTGTCGCTTTAAAGTGCCATGTAGCCATTCAGGCTGGAGATTATTCTTACTGGTGTGACACGTGTGGTAAAGGATTCACCCTGAATGGCAAAGTGAAAGAACATGAACAGCATGTTCATAACAATATATGTGTTTTATATGTGATAAAGGATTAAGAATTAAGGAAACTCTAAAAAAAGAAATCTTATGAATATGAGACTTGTCAGCAAAGATTTACAACCAATAGTTATCTGAAACAACATCAGCATGTTCACACTGTTTAGCATGTGGGTTTAAACTCAAGCAGGATATGAACAGACATGAGAGCATTCTTATCGGAGAGAAACCTCAGACATGTTAGATGTATGAAACGTGACATAAAGTATAAAGATAAACCTATATGTTTTCTAGTTTTTTCGATAGAGGTTGCCTTGGCAACCTCAACCTTAGACAGTTGGTGGGTCTTATCTAAATTATATATGCTTTAGTTACATGGCAATAACGATGTTTTCCTTGGAATTAGAAGATATTAAAACTCAGATGCATGTAAAGACACATATTTTTCACGGTCGTGTGATTGAACATTTTACGATTTCTGCTTAGATGGTCAAAAAAAAAGGTTTTGAAGGGGAGATAATGTCCAACATCATGCCAGTCCAACAGTGGACTTGGTTGGGCACTCATAATACAATCATTCACATCATGAGCATCACAGCCTACACTAAACATTGGCCTAAGATTGATTTAATGTTGGGCTAGCGTCGTTCAACATCACTGACGGGTGTTTTTCTAGACTTATACCTGCAGACGCTATGTGCTCGGTTTAGTCATTCCACTACTATTCTAAAACAATTCCCTTGGCTTCCTGTCAAGTTTCGCATAAATTACTTTCCGAACCCTAAAAGACAAACTGCCTTTATATCTGGTTGGTCGAATTACTTGTTTGGCCGAAAAGGCTCAAAATATGTATGCTCAACAAATTCGAATAGATGTATTGTTTCCCGTATAAAAATAAAGACAGGGTCAAAAGTTTTCTCTATGGCTAGCCTAGCCTTATGAAACGCTCTGCTAGTGCCTATACATAATGACCAAACAATTTTTAGCATTCCGGATATTACATAAATCCCACCTATTTGATCAGACTTTCTCACCTTAGCTCCTCGGTGGCCCAGCTCACTGTTGACGAACCGGCTTTCGCCTGGATTATGACAAATGATCATGATAAGGATTTGTGTGCCTCTAAGCTCGGTCCGCTGAGGATTTAGAATTGGTATCAGCTGGGAAACAGGACGATTTCCACTCCTCAGATTGTTACCTTCCCGCCAAAAATCGCCACTGTCGGCCGTTTATTATAAACGATTCACACAATCAACGAATTTAAATCGGCGCAATCAGGCTAAAATCATCAGAAATCAGTATTTTTATTGTGGCTTCTTAATATGACCATATGATGTAAACATGTCCATAGACTAGAAATGCAAATGTTTTTAAATGTGTGTGCTACTCATTCACCAGGCAGTTACCATGGTTAAGCGGGATATAAAGACGAAATTCCCAATTTCTTATTTTGGACATGCATGTCCGAAATAAGAAATTGGGAATTTAGTCTTCGTGAGTGAATGAGCAACACAATAATTTTAAAAAATTACGCTTTTATTACATCATATGGTCATATTAAGGAACCACAATAATAGTACTGATTTTTTATGATTTTAGCCTGACTTTGTCGCTTTAAAGTGCCATGTAGCCATTCAGGCTGGAGATTATTCTTACTGGTGTGACACGTGTGGTAAAGGATTCACCGTGACTGGCAAAGTGAAAGAACATGAACAGCGAGTTCATACCAATATATGTGTTTTATATGTGATAAAGGATTAAGAATTAAGGAAACTCTAAAAAAAGAATTCTTATGAATATGAGACTTCTCATCAAAGATTTACAACCAATAGTTATCTGAAACAACATCAGCATGTTCACACTGTTTGGCATGTGGGTTTAAACTTAAGCAGGATATGAACAGACATGAGAGCATTCTTATCGGAGAGAAACCTCAGACATGTTTGATGTATGAAACGTGACATAAAGTATAAAGATAAACCTATATGTTTTCTAGTTTCGGCAACCTCAACCTTAGACAGTTGGTGGGTCTTATCTGAATTATATATGCTTTAGTTACATAGCAATAACGATGTTTTCCTGGGAATTAGAAGATATTAAAACTCAGATGCGTGTAAAGACACATATTTTTCATGGTCGTGTGATTGAACATTTTACGATTTCTGCTTAGATGGTAAAAAAAAAGGTTTTGAAGGGGAGATAATGTCCAACATCATGTCACTTCAACAGTGGTCTTGGTTGGGCACTCATAATACAATCATGAGCATCATGAGCATAACAGCCTACACTATACATTGGCCTAAGATTGATTTAATGTTGGGCTAGCGTCGTTCAACATCACTGACGGGTGTTTTTCTAGATGTATACCTGCAGATGCTATATGCTCGGTTTAGTCATTCCACTACTATTCTAAAACAATTTCCTTGGCTTCCTGTCAAGTTTCGCATAAATTACTTTCCGAACCCTAAAAGACAAACTGCCTTTATATCTGGTTGGTCAAATTACTTGTTTGGCCGAAAAGGCTCAAAATATGTATGCTCAACAAATTTGAATAGATGTATTGTTTCCCGTATAAAAATAAAGACAGGGTCAAAAGTTTTCTCTATGGCTAGCCCAGCCTTATGAAACGCTCTGCTAGTGCCTATACATAATGACCAAACAATTTTTAGCATTCCGGATATTACATAAATCCCACCTATTTGATCAGACTTTCTCACCTTAGCTCCTCGGTGGCCCAGCTCACTGTTGACGAACCGGCTTTTGCCTGGATTATGACAAATGATCATGATAAGGATTTGTGTGCCTCTAAGCTCGGTCCGCTGAGGATTTAGAATTGGTATCAGCTGGGAAACAGGACGATTTCCACTCCTCAGATTGTTACCTTCCCGCCATAATCGTCACTGTCGGCCGTTTGGCGCCTCAAGCTCATTCACCAGTCGATACTCTCAGTATCAGACACTTTTAACTATTTCCTGGTCTGTAGATGGCCAATTCCCACCATACCCACCTGGTGACAATCGATTGACCTAAAAATTGACAACGAAAATTTTAAGCGTGTAAAATGTACCACAAATTTTGGGTGTTATAATTGACACTTAAACTGGGCAAGTCTTGTAAAGAGTATTAAATGTAAATTAGCTGGTGGAATTGGCATATTAGGTAAAGCTAGAAAACTAATTCATCAACTTTACTGACTCTGCAAAAACGTTTTTTATTTCCATATATATGTCATTGTAATGTAGGCTAGTGCATGTGATAAATACATATTGTCATTATTTAAAATACAAAAAGGAGCTGTCAGGATTATCAATTCGTCGTCCTACTTGGATCGTACTTCACCAATATTTGAAATATTTGATATTTTGAAATATAAAAAAATTATAAATGTGTAGTTGCATTATTGATGTTTAAAATAGAAAAACATATTGTTCCTTCAGTTGTATCTGAAACATTTGTGAAAAACTGCTTTACAAAAAAATATTTTTATACTATATGGGATTATTTAATAAATACAATTAGCATCAATTGTACCATTACCACATTTAAACACCGTTTGAAGAAATACCTAATAAATAATGACATTCCATTAGCTAAAAGAAAACTGTAATATTTACAGCTGTGATTGTGATTATTTTTGTGATTGTGTTTATTTTGTGTCGTCGTCTTGAAGTGGAGGTGTCATACGTGCACATCATGTGGGTGGTGTTGGGCAGGGCGGTTTGCCCGGCTGACATGGTGCTTTGGACCGATGTTGGCTTGGTGCCGAACCACCGTCTACAACGTCAGCCCGACATTGACCTGGCATTGGTTCCATTCACGGTGTTTGCTGAGTAACTCATTCTGATGTGATATGGGACCCCTTGTGCTCTATGCTCTATGGTCATCCATCTCGCGATATTTTGCACTTTGCACCGTTACTCATTTTATTTGTAATTTTCTAATTAATGGTAAATTATGAGAGGGCGCATAATACTTTCAGTATTTTGTCCTCTTTTGTCATCAAGTCTTGTTATTTTGTTTGAATTTTACCATTATCATTATACATCTGAACGTTTGTACTTAGTGACAAATAAATACATTTTGAATTGAAAATTGAAATGTTCAATAGATCTGTGTATGCTATTTTTCATAGTGTATATATGATAACATGTTTAAAACGTTTCATAGTTTATATCTGCTACATATTTAAAACTCTTGAAATATTTTATATGTATATAGTTGGAAACATTTTTGGCAATTACATGTGTTATCTTCTGAAGGAACGTAATAATATTTGCTATTTTTTTTTAATATTACCATTTATCGTTATAGTATTTTTATTTTTCACAATTTTTATTTTGAATCCAGGAAGAGGTGGTAATTTAAAATAATTGAAATACAACGCAGCAATCCAAATACACTAATATACAAAACATTTTTTATATAAGTATGATGTTTGAATGTCTTTTATGTAGCATACATAATTAAAAAATAAACATTTTTTAAATTCATATCTCTTATTACGAGGTAAGAGTAATATAGGGCGACTGCTTCATGTAATATTTAATGCTTCTGTTTTAAGCATTTGACTGAACATTTTTTTCCAGTAGTTCTTTCAAGCTGTAATAAATTGTATTTTATGTTGGTCGTTGTTTCTTGTAATAAATCCCATTGTTCAGTTACAAGTTTGATTTATTTTACATTTAAAAAGGTGTTTTAAGCTTAGCGCGTACAGCTCTGTAGGATTTGGTTGGTGCCTCGTGTTTGCTAGGCTGGCTGCATGCCGTTGCCGTTGGGTGAAATAATCTTACATATTTTGCAGATCCACTCGATATTTACCTCCTAGGTTTATATTGGGTGGCCGGTAATAGCAATTTGCTGAGGGTGAGCGTACTATGAAAGCTACAAACTTTTGTTCTATTATAGTATAGTTATATAGTATAGTTTCATACCCAAGGCCGCATGAAGAGCAAGTTCCCAAATCATATCAAGCTCATATACTTGAGCGACATGTATGAGTTAATAATTCCACCAAAGCTCAATGCTCTTAGCCCCGGCTCTTAGCTGAGCAATGATCTGCAAACTGACTTTATTACTGCGGGGATCTCAAATTGGGTTGACCCCACGCTTGTATTGACACCCATTAAACAAACATTTGTATGACATTTCTACAATGTTAGACCAACGTCGAAAATGTTGGGCCGATGTTGTATAAATGTTATACAAATGTTTTGTGTTTGCTTGGCAGGAGGGCTTTACACTTATCCAATGTTGGTTCAATGTTGGGCCAGCGTCGTAGATGTTGGACTAACATTAAAACAACGTCGGGTGAGTGTCTTGTTGGAGTTGTATCCATAGTCTTGTAATCGGGTTATAGCTATTCGGGGTACTGGGATGATTGCTAGTAGTAGTACTTTTCGCCCCCATCCGTGGAAGGTCATTAGGGATCTGTTTCGTCTGTTGGATGCTGTGTACGGCATTGTACGGAAGCACTAGTCTACAGCAATCATCCAAGGGCAGCTGCAGCCTCCTCATATCTGGCCATAATCTTCCGGCGGATTGCCAGTGGGGTAATCTGGTTCCTCCGCTCAACAGCGGAGCCAATGCAGCACCTGCATCAGTGCTGGCGCTGATGTAGGCTGTGGTAGCCTTAAATAACCGGCAATAGCATGTTTGGCATTAGGTCTCTCACGTGGGATGAATGGAGTTACCCAGAGGGAGTTATCCTTCCTATTGTTACTCTGGGGACTATCCGACCTGAGGATAGCGGAGCTGCGCAAAATACCACAGAGTTTCAGCATTAAATTGCACAGTGAAAACTCAAGTCTCCGGCGCCGTCTGGGCATGTCTGGGGGTATATCCCCTAGACATGCCCAGAACCCCTTATCGGGCGAGCGAAGGAAAACGCTCTCAATAACCCACCATGCCCTATCACCCCCACCCTCACATCATCATTTGTACATCATTCATCTCATCAATTGACTACAACGTTTTATCGTATTATAATGTCACTTAAAAGACCTTTTGTGCCGAAAAGTGACGTAAAGCAATGACTTACTACTACTATAGCTATTCGAGCTGAATGCAATCAACCTGTAGGCCTACTGTATACTGCCTATACACGCAACCTACGCATGCCCACTCTGGAGATGTTAAAAAAAACTTAAATTTTCTAGTGTTTTATATCTTTATCAAAATAAGTGATTGGCGGCATATATGTGTTTTAACGCATTATTTCAGTTCAATATCATGATACTTTATGGTAAATGACATTACCATCTTTTTGTTTTATGTGATTCTTTCCAGAAATCATGGATATCGATTAGATAACTGAAACACTGATTACACAACCATTTATCTGGATAAATACAAATTATTATAGTTGATTTTGTAAAATCATGTTAAGGGTGCTTACAATTTCTGGTTTGTGATTGTATTATTTGCAAGAACATGTCAAGTGAGCTTACTTGTAAGATTTGCTATATGTTATTTAGTATTATTGACTGGTAAACGCACTTTTAACAGTTGTTTTTAGTGAAATTTGTTTCACTAGCAGCCATAAACATGTACTTGCTTCTGAGAAAAGTGCTTTATAATGGTTGTAGAGGTAAGATTTTTTACAAAATATTTTTCCCTACCTCAGCACCTCAAATCCGTCGTTATCAGCAAGAACCTGTTAATGTCGCTTAGCCGGTTATTGCATGAAGCCCTTCAACTATTATTACTGTCGCACGAGATAAGTGAACGTTTTTTAATATTCTAGTTTTATTATTCAAACTTAGGAGAGGAGTACCAACTTCATCATACACCATATTTTATTATGTGAATTTACTAACATTTAATATATATTTCTTGATAATATCCACGTTCTTGCAATTTCACAACCATACGTAATAATATGAAAAACTATATGATTACAAATTTTAGAAACATCCATGGGTAATAATAAAGATATAGTTTTACGTAGTAGAGAGAACATTGCCTTACCACCTTTCTCATATAATAGTTGTTTAGCTTTGTTAAATTTCCCATTGTGATTAAAAATAGGCCAAATTTCTACTTAAACATTATCAAAAGTCATTTCTAGTTCTTAAATAGACACGGCAGAACGTATGTTTGACAAACAAGATAATCTGATAATTATTTATTATACATCCCGTTAATATACATGTAATAATTAGACTTAGTTTATCTTCACCCGATACCCCTTAAAACTAGTTTAGATAACAGTAACAAAGGCTTTGTTGTAGTCCACATAGTAGCAATACAAACTCTTCTGTTAAATAAATATAGAAATATAGATATATAAAAAATAATCAGCGGTTGAAAACCCTTGCCTGAAATCTGTGTTAACAGCTTCGAATAAGAGGTTATTCTGCTGTTGATATTCTCTTGTAGGGGTAAATAAACAAACTAGCGAATTAGCTGGACCGGATTATTAGTGAGTCTGCTATAACCATCTTCCCTTGGCCAGTCTCAAGCGAGTGCTACCGTAGGGGTCTGGCCGTATCGAGTACTATATCTGTCTATGTGGGCATTTTGGGTGTTTCCGGAATTCAAACCTCATTAGATGTTTCAGATTTATTTAAAGGGTCACGAAGAATTGACTTCCTATTCAGCTCTAAGCACAGTCACCTGTTTCCGTTGCTAGATGTATTATATAGACAAGTTGGGAATCTCACATTTTGGTCAGTGAGGTTTACCGAACTCCCTTATGGCGGCCAGTAATCATATAGTGGCCACCATCAGTGAGTTCGATATACAATGACATCAGCGTGATATTCCTAGCTTTTCTATATCTATCATATCAACGGAAACAAGCAAGCTTTGCTCTCAGGCAGCTGTCAAGCGCAGTCTGATTGGCCGGTCTTGAAACGCAGCGCACGCAACATTCAAGGTATCTCGATATTTAAAATAATTGGCCGCTAGGCTCGATATAGCAAGGTATCACCCTGCGGGCTCGTGGGTGGGAAAGATGGCTATAACGGACAACGTGAAAAAACTGCACCCTGGCATTCTATTCGTAGAGATTTCAGCATGTAACACCCACAGCTTGATTGTTCTGCTCCCTCCGCTTTTGGGAGCTATTTATTTTGTTTTTTTCTTAACTTTTTTACGATATCTTTTATGCGTTTCGTTCAAGTACGAAGGCTGACTTTTTGCGTTATGTATTGGTGGAAAAACAGGTGTGCTTGATGAAGATGAAGGGCGTCCAGAAGGGATATTTGCACGATATCTTGACCCATAACCTGTCCCATCGGATTCCACATCTTCCTGCGATGATATCGACGATGGCGATGATGGTAAGGTTACTACAGTGAAATCAGAGTGTTCTGATTCTGACAATATCTCATATTGGACACAGGGACGGGGGTCGAGTTTGTTATCATAGCAAACATTACTAGGCAATGAACCAATATTAGTGGGGGGTGTGGCCGCTAGTCCTGCACCAATCCCGGATTGCTCCAATGTCTCGTGTTTTTTAGGGTCCTCTCTGGGGGAATGCACTGACTGATCTGATTCAATGTCTGCAGCTGATTGTGGTGAAGTGACTTCAGTGAAATCGGTGTGCGGACTACAAGCCTGTCGACACGAGTGACAATAAGTGACTCTAGGCACCAGTGGCGGGAATCTGACTCTATTTTCCGGATCTTCCGTCCTAGTTTTTTCCTTTGGCGCTATCCTGAACTCTTCCTCATTTTTCTGTGCTTGTTCTATTTCGCCTTTAAGCTTTTTTATTACCATATCTTTGTTCCTACATGTTCCAATATGGTCCAATGTTTTTGTCCACAGGTGAACAAATGCAATTACCGTTTCTATCAGCGTAGCGTCATATTCATTCAGTCGATATTGTAGATGTGATAACATCACCTTAGTTTTATCAACCATAATAGTATCATTCGGGTGTTTTATACAATTGGCAACTAGTTCACACATGTCACCCAGCTCTTTCAGTTCTACTTGTAACGTATTTGTAACGTTTTCTCCTTGATCAGCAGAGTTTACACGAGCTGAAACAGATTCAACATATTTCTGTCACAAAATACAACCTGACCTGCACAACGTCTTTAATAGAAACAACGTTTAATAGATATAGATATGTAAATAAAATATGTAGACATAAGTAGTAATAGGAACATACACATCAATGGAAATAGAAATAGAAACCTATATTTGTTTTTGACACAGCCACTGTTTTGTGATTTTCATAAAATAATTTTTTTTTGCCATTTTTTGTGTTAATTTATATTGTGTATCGGCGCTGGCGCAGTCTGAGGTTTTTAGAATGTATATATATTGAATACAAAACTTACTGCATATAGGTGCCAGAGGCACTATCATGTTATCATAAATCGTTTTTATATGAATTCCTTAGTGCGGACATAATGTTATCAGTTTTGTCTTTTTACTTTATCACTTATCACTTATTACTGTTCAAGTTATGGAGGGGAAGTTTAATGACTGTGATTTGCTCCTTAAAGTTCATGAGAGATAGTTTCATGAAATTTGATGAATTATCATTAACTTTATAAATCTTAATTCATGAAAGTCCATGAGGGACAGCTCCATGAACTGTGATGAATTTGTATGAACTTGATTAGTCTCAATTTAATTTATGGTTTGTTTGTGAAAGTTCATGAATAACTGTGGTGAATGATAGCCTAATTACGCTGGCAAGTATGGTATCAATTACGCAATGGCTAATTAACTAATTATTTAGCAAATTGAGACTTTCTGAGCTAGATTTAAAACCACAGAATACATAATATTTTAAAGTAATTAGTCTTTCAGTTATGTGCTCGGTTTTGTGTGAATCTGTGAGGGCGGGTATCTCTCTTAATCAACAAAATTGTCATGTTTTAATTAGCTTGCTTAAACGACTTAGACTTGGAAGTTAATGAATTTTCATGAACAATTCGTCATCATTCAGGAACGTCAACATGAACTTAGTTCATGAAAATCATGCACATAGTTAGTGTTGCTAAGGCCTATCTGATTCATGATAACAACTGGAGTTCCTAATCGTTCATGAACAATCCCAATTTAGTGAACAAGGCTCGGGAACATCAGGTTGACAGATCACAAATTTCATTAACGACTTATTTGTTGTTCAGGAACATCCGTGAAAAGTTCATGAACACATTTAATGAACGTTCATGAATGTTCATTGACTATCTTGTTCATGAATTATTTGAGTTCATTGCCGTTCATGAACTAGCCCTGGTTCATGATTTATCTGAGTTCATGGCCGTTCATGAACAACCCAAGTTCATGAAGAAAGTTATAGTTTATGAACAGGATATGCTCATGAACTCATTAATTTTCATGGAAGTGTTATTTGTTGTTCAATAATATTCATGAACAGTTCACTTTGCTGAATGTTCATGAATGCTCATAATTTTTGGTTCCCGAACATTTCATGAACTATTCGTAAATGGAACTTTTACCAGAGGTGTGTCTGGAGCCAAGAACCAATCCAATATATTGTGAGGATGATCCATTCTACGATTCGGATCCAGGATCCGAATTACGTTCATTAATTTTGACGGAGGTTTGCTGTCTCTGACTGACTGTTTAGTTTAGATTTGTTTAGATATGAGTATTATTCATGTTTAGATATGTTTAGATATGAGTATTATTCATGTTTAGATATGTTTAGATATGAATATTATTCACGTTTAGTTATATGTTTAGATATGAGTATTATTCATGTTTAGATATGTTTAGATATGAGTATTATTCATGTTTAGATATGTTTAGATATGAGTATTATTCATGTTTAGATAAGTTTAGATATGAGTATTATTCATGTTGATATATGTTTAGATATGAATATTATTCACGTTTAGTTATATGTTTAGATATGAGTATTATTCATGTTTAGATATGTTTAGATATGAGTATTATTCATGTTTAGATATGTTTAGATATGAGTATTATTCATGTTTAGATAAGTTTAGATATGAGTATTATTCATGTTTAGATATGTTTAGATATGAGTATTATTCATGTTGATATATGTTTAGATATGAATATTATTCACGTTTAGTTATATGTTTAGATATGAGTATTATTCATGTTTAGATATGTTTAGATATGAGTATTATTCATGTTTAGATATGTTTAGATATGAGTATTATTCATGTTGAGATGTGTTTAGATATGATTATTATTCACGTTTAGTTATATGTTTAGATATGAGTATTATTCATGTTGAGATATGTTTAGATATGATTATGATTCACGTTTAGATATGTTTAGATATGAGTATTATTCATGTTGAGATGTGTTTAGATATGAATATTATTCACGTTTAGTTATATGTTTAGATATGAGTATTATTCATGTTGAGATATGTTTAGATATGATTATGATTCACGTTTAGTTATATGTTTAGATATGAGTATTATTCATATTTAGATATGATTATGATTCACGTTTAGTTATATGTTTAGATATGAGTATTATTCATGTTGAGATATGTTTAGATATGATTATGATTCACGTTTAGATATGTTTAGATATGAGTATTATTCATGTTTGACGCAATGATGTAAACCAAACATAATATTATTTGATACCTTGTTGATAATGTTGTATCCACATAAGAGTGTATCAATCAACCACTGCTACGCAAAATGATGTATATTTCATACAAATATTATTCAACCATTGTACGAAGGTGTAGAACGAAAGGGGTACGTACATCTATCTTTACAAAGGGAACAATATTCTTAGTGCACAAAATCTAAAACTTATATTGCTTACTTTGTTTTTGTAAATGCTCAGCAACATATTTGTGATCACACTCAATCAACACTTCAATAAATTTACCAAAACATCCAGGTCCCCGTGTCGGTAGAATTTCCAGTAATTTATAAATTCGATCATGTGTGCCTGGCAATACCTTCAAGAAAATATGTTCATTTGTAGATAAATTCGGAGGATAAATAATAAATTCACCAAGAATGGCCAAATTAGCGCAACCAGAAAGATCAATAGATTTGTGAAAATTACCAATAAAAGTATATACATAGCCCACAACTTCACGTCAAAGAGGTCATGAGATGTTGGGAGGGGGTTTAGTTATAACATATATCTTGACTTTATGTCGACATTGAGCATAATTTTGTCACTTTACAATTGAGGTCCTTATCATTATAAAATAATATACTGACAATATAATGAAATTAACATTGCATTATAATATCCTTACATCATAATGCCGTATATTGGCATTATAATTATACATTTTTATGTTATACCTTGAATGATTGTAAACATGACATTGAACAGATATAATTTTGATAACGTGACAGTTATATTGAAGTTAATATTTACTATATTACCTTTATATCAGAAATCATTTCATCTGTTAAATCACACTTCAATGCCAGTTGGTGCCACAGGTGTGGTGTCGGATACACATTCTCAGCCACATACGATCCCTCGTCTTTTAAAATTTGCTTGTGTTTTCTCTCCATAATTATGTGGTGGGTTTTGTTTTTTGTATATTCGATGTTCTGAAATACATAATCTGATGTCATTCAGTCCAATTTATAAATAATAGTCATATATAACAAGTTAACACTAAACTATGCATAACTCAGTCCGTCGTATTGTAATGTAGGCATACTTGTGGTTATTGCGCACTCCAACTACCCAGCAACCACGAGGCGATAACCCAGCTCTGCTTTAATGTCAGTCCACTGTCTGCGATGCTGGCCCAACCTTATACCAACACTACGTCTACATGTTTAGTGTATAAAGCTGAATCGATCTGTATGTTCCACTTGATTGATTTATCAGTACATACTACACAACTAACACATTAAGTTTGTTACGGAACAGCTCACAGTCACCATGTAATATCAATCAGCACTAACTATATATGACGGGCGGGGGCCCTAGGGTAGTGGTTAGCACCGCTGCCTTTCACGCCTTTCACGCCAGAGTTCGGGGTTCGGTTCCCGGTCTTGGCGGTTTGAAAGAAACAAAAATGTTTCTTCCCCATCCACGTGTGAAAGTCAGTATTGTGGGGAACCTCCGTGATCGAGAGGTAGCGTGCTCGGCCTCAGACCGCCAGCGCTCGAATTTCGAATCCTGTGTCTGGAGGACAGTGTCATCTCAATCATCTCACCATCCTCAGTTTATATTAGGATCTGTGTATCTAAGTGCAGTAAAGGGGAATTATAAAATACTGGAATAACGTAACTGTTAGTATTGACATATTGACATTGTAAAATATTATTTAGTAGTGGTTGTAAGTATTCACCCGTAAGATAAACTCGTACAGGATCGTATTCCTCAATGAAAGAGACAAACCAGCTCAAAGTCCATTTGTTCCACAGCCATTAGTGTCAGTGATGGAGTCATTGAGCCATGACCCCCGTCGGAGTTATTTTTTAATACGTTTGAAATTACAATGGAGAATGCAAAATGAGCCCTACAAACTTCTCATAATCCACCTGAGTAATAATCAGGTTAATGACGTGATGATAACGTGTGCGATGACTTTGGACTCTTTATTGTCTGTACGCTGAATCTACTGTGCTGTATATCGACATATATAGATGACGCGAGTGTTTTTCGATCAGCTTCAGACAACCAATGTAATTACATATACTGTTATTCTGTGAAACGCAGTGACGTCACTCGGTGAAAACAAGGTTATATAAGATCCCCTAACACATACTTCATTCTGTGAAACACGGTGACGTCACTCGGTGAAAACAAGGTTATATAATACCCCTCCCTTATACTTACTTGTATTAGCCATCTCGGTGAAAACAAAGGAGGTCGTGGTCATTGAGTTTCACAGAAGAGATACTACCACTTGAGGAGCTTATCATCTCATGATGCAACACTACATGGTATTATACACAGGTACCTTTTGATATCCTGAATCAGCTAGGAGGAACACCCTAAACGATTATGACTTGTAAACAGTCCCAAATTACATATTTCAAATTACAGTTATATCAGCCACTGGATTTACTGCTTTTACTGCTGTTATATTGTTAAATCCACCAGACAGGGACAGATCAGACTCGATGTATGATACATATAGGAGAGATAGAACATCATATACACTGTAGGAGTTAACACACATCAATGTGTATATATCACAAGCTGGTAGCAGGCATGTATTCATGAACATTCCTTCGTGCACGTGACATACCAAGCTGAGTGATCATACAGTGCACATAACATACGCGGCCGAGTGCACACACAGAGCACATAACCTACCCAGCCGAGTGCACACACAGAGCACATAACCTACCCAGCCGAGTGCACACACAGTGCACATAACGTACCGAGCCCAGTGCACACACAGTGCACATAACGTACCGAGCTGAGTGCACATACAGAGCACATAACATACCCAGCCGAGTGCACACGCAGAGCACATAAATACCGAGCCGTGTACACACACAGTGCTCATAACATGCATAACGGAACCTCCTTGGTATAGGCGTACGTCTGTAAAAGTAAGATATTACAGGAACAATTCAAATATTTCTATTTCAAACTTATCTAACGGGAATATTTTTTTACTGATTTGAAGTTGTTGATCATATCAGCGAGATGCAGCTTGGGTTCAGAAAACAATACAATTATTCGATTAATTGGTATTCCCCAATTAATTGCCCCCAATTAACCCAATCAGCTTGCGTGTCATACGTCTATTCTAACCTTTAATATCTCAACTTTATCGTTTTAAATCACCTGATTGTACCTTAAAATGACGTCTTTTGAAAGCGGAGCAAGCCGAATAGCTATATTTAAAAATACAATTTGACAAATAGAAATACTCTTCAATGGCTTGAAATTGTGGTTCGCGTCCGCGAGACACAACTTTAAGTCAGTGACAATTTGAATCGCATAATTTAGAATCAGGTCCGTTTTAGTCCTTTTGAAAACGTAAACTCTGTCGTCATTTCTGCTATACTCTGCAATTAGGCGGTATAATGAGCACTATTGCGTGCGCGATATAATTTCATTTGACAGCTATTCAAATCTTTATGTTTCTCTGGCATATTCCCTGTTAAATTAGCATGTAGTAAATTGAAATTACGACGTCCCTCTATAACCCCATTAAACTAATTCTAGTATTTTATTAGGGCCTACATGGCAAATGGTCTAACTTTTGAAATATTAAATATAATTTTGTGCATTTTCTACCCCTGTCAGGATTTTAATAGAAAATAGCCTCTGCAAAATTTGGTTTAAACATGTTTATTTTAAAAAAAATCAAGTAAATCGGTCAAAAATTTAACGGAGAAATGGCCAAAAATCATGCGATCCTGGTTGATCATTTTTAATTTGACGGCGATTAATTTATAGGCCTAATCACTTTCAACCATTCGGCCCCTGGCCTTACTTGTTTGACCCCCTAAATTATAGTTGAAGTCACATTAACTTGTAGGCTAGTGCATGTTTCTCGCTCATTTCTCAGTGGATTCACAATCGATTTCCTTGAAATTTCACAAGCACTTTTTTCTAACGTTAGTCCTCCGCTGTGCAATTTTAGCCAGTAATGGCAGTATGAGTATTTTTAAAGTTATACCGTTTGCCATGTAAGGCTAGGCCTAATTCAATTCAGGGCTTACCACAGATTTTAATTGTATCCAGCTTAAAGGGTTTATACTAAAATCTCCACAGAGGGACGTCGCAATTTACTACATGTCAAATGGTATGACTTTTGAATTAAAAACACTATTTTTCAAAAACAATTTCACTTTAGTTGGCAGACAAATAAAAAAAATCCATGAATTGACTGATAAACATGATGAATTGCCAAAAAAATGTGATACATAACAAGTTAATATGACTTTCAGTGTAGGGTAATATGGTGCGAGTGATCAACTGCAATTCTCAAACTAAACTGGGCGTTCCCTGTTTGACCCCCTGCCCTGATGGGCTATGGCCAGTATGGAGCTTACCAGGGCTAGGCCTACGGCTTACATTGTGAAAACAAAGTAACTATATAACCCAATTCACATTAAAATTGATCAACCAGGATCATATGAATATGATTTCCACTGATTTCTCAGTCAGTTCTCAACAGATTTACATGCAATTTAGCAAACCCCCAATGTCAACCCAGAAAGTTTTTTATATTTATGTATATGCATTGCCATATATGGATAACATTTCCAAAGTTATGCAAATTGACATGTAGGGCATTTATATCATGACAACCTTATCAAGCTAATTCTATAATTTTAATGTCCAACAATCTAACTTTTGAAACATAGATAAATACCCATATCACAACTTGACTACAAAATAATTAAAATGGTATTTGCAAAATGTACAATAAATTGGTTCAAAATTTATGGAGAAATTGGCAAAAATCATAGCATAGGGGAGAACACCGTAAAGCGCACCCTGTTCCCTAAGCGCACCTTTTGGTTTTTTCTTAATATTTCTGTGAATGTGACGTCATATTGACTTCTTAATTGAAGAAGATAATAACGTATAGTGTCCTTGAACTTGGGCACTTAATAGCAAGGACGCTACACAAGCGGGAAGGACGCAAGAGAATAACAGTTAAAATCACTCTTTTTCTTATAATTTTGTGAGTGTAGATGGGTAAAACCAAAAATTGGGGTAACTTTGTAGCATCAAAAATGGCAGTGAGGTGACCATCAAAGAGGAGGAAAACTACTTTATAGGTTTGGTGCACTGATCCCAATAGAGCATGAAAAAGACACTGGCTGCGCTAGAAATTTTTTTTTTGCTTCACAAACGTCATTTAAAAAAAGTTGCAGCATTCCACTTACTACTCCGTTACCAAATCCAAACCATTTCAAAAATTATGTTACTTTGTTTAGCTTGACATCACACTTTTAAACGTGATATCCTTATTGAAGCATAATACTAAACTATCGTACATCAAAACTGCTGAAAAATTTAAGAAAATTGACGGGATGAACAAAAATCTTTATTTCAACTCCGTTACCAAGCCAAAAAATACTCAACTCCGTTACCAAATGTTTGGCTCGACATAAATATAAACTGTATATTTTCTTATCATAACATCGATCACAAATGGGTGCTCTATTAATATGGGGACAACGAGCCATGTTTTAAAAGACTATATCATCAATCATTATGACTGTAAAACCCATAACATTTGACAATTCACCACTCCGTTCCCTTTTCTTGGTAACGGAGTAGAGTGGAACGGAGTAGTAAAATTAAAAGTATTCTAGGGATTAATGAAAAGATCTGGGCAATAATTCAAAATATATATACCCACAAGGCTAGGAACGGAGTAGTAAAAACAAAAGTATATTTTCTAACTTTTTGGTAATACCTGTCTCGAATAACTTGTCACTCAACAATATTAATTCTTTCAAGGTGAAAAACTCGTATAAGGCCCTTTAGTGTGTCAAACTAAACTTGATATAATTTTAGTTCATGATTATTCACTTGATGGGACATGCTACAATAATGGTAACGGAGTAGAGTGCAAATATGGGGACATGTATATTCATCAAAATTATTTATATCGATATCATTTTTAAGTCGAATTTTGATCATTGATTAGTTAAAGTCAACAATGTCTAGCCATGAAATGTAATTGTTAGAATTATATTGTGATTTTGTATCCTACAGTGAAGTTTTAAATAGTGGGATTTTCTCTGGGGACATACCATTTTTCACGTTTCCATGACATACAGCTCTTATAAAACCATATATATATATATTTTTTTACAAATAATCTAAATATTATTAAGTAGTAATGCCTAAACGTGAAGTTGCACCATTCATTTTTAATATTATTATATTTAAATTTAAATGCGGACCTTTTAAGTCCTGGGGACACTAATTTTATGTAAAATTACCCCAATTTTTGGTTTTACCCAGATATTGTGTGATTACTTGAAGAGTATTATAGACAACAAAATTGAAAAAACACAATGTAGACTGGCCTTTTCTTGATTAGTTAGAGCTGACAGTCAGTCAACGTGAATCAACCCTGTGATCCAAAAATCATTTTTAAAAATAATGTCCAGTGTGCCCAAAGCGCACCACATGGTGCGCTTTGGGAGCATCTGTATCATTTGGGATATGAGCTTGTCCTACAGCGCACCGCCCTGTCCATATCAATGATTAGTCACAGGCAGCCAGTTGTGTTTGGCTACTTTCCGTCAAAATGAATAAACTGGGCCTATATAGACTATATTATATTTCATGGAAATTTAGGGTAAAAAATTGACAAAAAATTATTTTGGTTGTGGTTATTCATAATCTAACTAAAATATAATTTAATCTTGTCCCTACATGTATCGGTACAGGAGGTGCTCTTTAGGACGTATAACAACCACTGAACATTAGGGGGTGCCCTTTAAGAACACTGGGGGTGCGCTTTGTGCACAGTGCACCCAAAGCGCCCCCTTTCCTGAAAAAGTGTTTTTTTCAAATAAAATGAGTAAAAATGGCTTTAACACACAGAAAAAAAAATAGGAATTATATTTTATCAGCATCCGGACCACCTGCCAATGTGGTCATGTTGTTTCAATCATGTTATAAAAAGATTTTCCCCTTTTTAGTTAGGGGGTGCGTTTAAGGGTGTTCTCCCCTACATGCTTTCTTCGTAACATGATAAAACTATCAATCAGTAGTACCGTAGACTACTGTAGTAGTCTGTAGTGCTACAGTAGCCTACAGTGCTGACTGATAGTTTTAAACTAGTCTAGGCCTAGGCATGGACCAGTCGACTATTGTAATAGTCCGGCAGCCATGGTGGTATACCTGGACTTGGAGTATATAGTTTTTTTCTTTGCAGAATACTGCTGCCCAGACCCCCTGTTTGAAGATTCCGGAGGGTGTGGAGGTGTCACCCTTGGGCAATTTTAGTTATTCACGTTTTTCAAAATGGCCGCCAAGAGCCATAGTGGAAATATAACTTTTTCACATTTTGGCCTAGAAATATGTATAATACCACTTTTCTAACTAAATTGACCACGAGAAACCCATTTCCGGCATTATTTTTTAATATAGAAGTCGCCGTCGTGCATAAATCCAAGATGGCCGCCACTACTCAACCACACCAACAAGTAGGCCATGAAGTGTGAAACTAAATTGCTAGCCAAACGTTCTCTATGGATTAATTATTTACGTGGATTAAGCGAGATCATATATAATAAAAATTATGAGAGCACGATCAAAACAAAAACGTAATAACAGCAATAATATTGGTAAAAAAATATTCACTGCACCAACGACATGCAGGCAAATGCTCATGTATTTACCA
Source organism: Flabesymbios commensalis (assembly GCA_964017125.1). Lineage (NCBI taxonomy): Eukaryota > Metazoa > Annelida > Polychaeta > Terebellida > Flabelligeridae > Flabesymbios > Flabesymbios commensalis. The sequence goes on from OZ024917.1 coordinate 6,697,261, forward strand.
TATAGACCACCTTAGATATATATAATTAGGTAGGGCTATTTAAAATACAATTACCATGAATCTATAATGACTGTTTATACCTTCTGACCTCAGTTGTCATGAACATCGTAAATTGTAGGCCTGCCTGTACATACATTAAAATCACCAAACATCATAAGTTTACTTTAAAAACCAAAATGGTGCCGACGATTATGCCTCAGCTGCAGAGCTTAATTTGCATGAACCGACAGGAGGAATTGGGGATGGCCGTACAGACATACTATACATGTAGATGGACAACCTGACTACTAAATGTACCCGGCCTCAGGCAGATGGAGACACAGTAGTAGTAGTAGGATAATGCTTAATGCCATTTTTTGCCACCAATTTTAAATGTCATTTAAGTGACATCGTAATACACTAAAACCAGTGCAGTCCATTGATGAGATACATGATGTACAGATAACGATGAGGGTGGGATGATATAGCATGGTGGGTTATTGATTGTGGTTTCCATCACTCGCCCGATAAGGGGTTTAGGGCAGACGGTCGGGAGACTTGGGTTTAGCTATACAAAACACAGCTCCGCTATCCTCGGGTATGATAATACCATCCGTAGTGATAGACCTAATGTCAAATACTCTATTGCCAGTAGGTTAAGGCCCTACCACGGCCAACACCATAGTGCCTGCGCAGATGCGGGAACTGCCATTGCACCGTTGTTGAGAGGAGGAACGAGGGTACGCCGCGGGCAACCCGTCCAAAACCCGCCGATTTTGCGTACCAAAGTCATTTGAGTCCAAATTAGGAGGGGATTTTAGAGCATATTTTCAAAGCTGTACCTGTAGATGTGCTGTTTTAAAGTATTCCTGTAAAGGCATCCGTTGTTCTTGGAGGCAATGAGCACAGTTATGGGGCAATGGTCAGGTGCTTGCTTGCCAGCCCACTGATTATGCCTACCTTCTGTCATGGTAGAGAATTGTAGCTGACCATAACTATAGCCCTGAATACAAGTCTATTTCGCCGGAGCTGCATAGCTCGGCGGATAGCCTTGTATTCAGGGCTAGACCATAACATGCTGCCAAAAATGTAGTTGTTTGTTCAAAAATGTCCGTGATTTACTGAGTTTGGTCACATATGCGACATAACGAACAACCAGCTTGAACACGTATTTATCTTCAGTGCAGTTACCTTTCCCACGTCATACCAACGGGTGACTGTACATGTATCGTACACTGATATGACATGCCGACCAATATAACTATCAGGTACGATTAGCTTGTACTTTTCAACTTTTATATCTATGATCCCCAATCGGAGATTCCATGAACATATCCATTGAGAATTTCTCCAAAATGGCACAGAAGCAAACTAAAAACACCTGTGTCATCTGAGACAACACTACTTACCCCATGACTAATTTCTTTCTCAGTGCACAGCAAGTGCCTAATAACAATTTTCTGATTCTTCGTGCGAGGTGCTTACATCTGGTCTAAGTATTATATCATCATGACTACTTTCTGTTGGATGGCATCATGGAGAAGTGGGCTAACCCACATTTAAAAAACAATGAAAATATATGTCATTGATAGCAACAACTTGATCAATATACGAGTTTCACATTGAGGGTTAGACCATTTGGTCACTGATTTTGTTATCTTTTTGTGTTAATTTGTATTTATTCGTTTTATCCTGTACTTCATGTTACTTCGCGATTTTTTCTCAAAATCGTCAAAATGTGGGTTAGCCCACTTGTGCATGATGCCATCCAGTTGATGTGTCGATTTGTACAGGTCATGGAACACTGTATCCTTATCAATGTAGGCCCCTATTTGATGATGGCTCTGATTAGTTTGTATTTAATTTTTATTAACCGTGAGGATCACATTTTGAGCAGGAAGAAGTGCATTGCTAACCAGTTTGTGGACCGCATAATCTTGCATTTCCCTTAAGGCTGAATTCTTTGCATCTATCCAATATTAGATACTCATACACATTGACAGAAATGAGCTTAGTAGAAAGAAATGACCTAAATTTTGTAGTGAAATCATCGAAAGTTCATTTAGTAGGCCAAGCTATTGTCCACATCACTACTGAACCATCGACCACCAAGCTAGTGGCATTCACAGTTCTACGACATATGTCTCCCTGAAGTTGTTAAGGTTACACTTTGATTTAGTCATCTTCGTTTCAAATGGAGTGTCAAACATAGCAGTTGCGAATGGAGCCAGTTCGTGTACCAATATATCATTAATATTGATACTTCTGGGACTTGATTGAAGAACCCATAAATTACTGCAGGGTCATACACCATTTCAGTACCAAGTTTCAACGGTTTTCTTGGTGATTGGATCCCGAAAACCTTCAGACCAATTAGCTTCAAATATATACATACATGGTATGCCAATTTCTATAGCTCTATCTAAGTTTTTATCACGTAATGATATTATATTACTGGTGGTGCATTTTTTTTCGTGAAGAAAACCGGTCTTTAGAGTCATCTAAAATCCTTGTTCAAAACTGTTCTTTGTGCTTATTTTGAATCTGAATTGTTACATTGGCATCCATAGTTTGAAGATCATATCCAGTCTTGCGCAGAAATGTAGGCTAAACGACCATGTCTATAGGCCTACATACCTGGCTTCACCTACCCCCCCCCCCCCCAGCACTATGCCCGTACCTCATATAATTTGACACGATGAACGATGAACAGCCTAGCTGCATATTTCCTGGTGCAAAGCATGTAGGGTAACATCTGTTCAACCGCAGCTATTATTATGTAAAGGTCAATCTGAGTCCCGTTCAGCACGTACATATATATATTATCATGATCATAACAGGTTTTATTAGGAGATCCACCCAAATCTTTGAAATTGTGCTCTTATTGGCAATATCTGCCAACAGCTGCATCAGATCAGACATGCAAACCAGTTTAAATTTGTCAATGTCTTGATATATGGGAACTGATGAACTTGAAGCCTGACCAATATTTTGGAGAAAATAATTGTATTGGGACTAGTGTATGCTATAGTCCTAGATTAGTCTATATTAGAGTCTAGTGCTATGCCTCCAAATGTGATAGCCTTTGTAAAGTCAGATGTAGGCTTAGAAAGTTGTATACCGGTACCAGGTACCTGTACCTAAACGTCATGCTTCTAATGATACAAAATGTGAATTGCCAATGTAGTGGTGGCGGCCATCTTGGATTTATGCCTGAATTAAGTTTTTGAATAAAAAAATAATGCCGGAAATGAGTTTCTCGTGGTCAATTTAGTTGGAAAAGTGGTATTATACATATTTCTAGGGCAGAAAGTGAGAAAGTTACATTTCCACTGAGGCTATTGGCGGCCATTTTGAAAAACGTGAATAACTAAAATTGCCCAAGGGTGACACCTCCACACCCTCTGGATTCTTTAAGTGGGGGGTCTGGACAACAATATTCTGTAAAAAAACTATATACTCCAAGTCCAGGTTAGAGCAAAATAAGGGACTTGGCTGCCGGACTATAAGGTCAATCAGCGCTCTAGTAGGCATAGGGATTAGTCTCCTATTTATTTCGTTCATTGTCGAAGTATTTCTCTGTGAACATTAGACTACCTGTAATTTTATTATAACTGTACATTCAGTGCAAATTAATTAATGTTGTTTTTATTTCTTCACATGATCATACTGTATATCATGTATATTACCGATACAAATATAGGCCTACACTTAGCCTATCTAATTCAATGGGCTAAGTTGAAAACCTATTAATAATAGACGAAAGTATAAATTCAGTTTAATTCACTACCGTAAACCGGGGCTATTTTGCCACCCTATAAATTACACATTTTGTTATCACTGGCACATTGAACCTAATTTTGTTAGTGGGAATATAAAGTGTCATAAACATGATAAATGAGGGTGATTGTGTAAGGCGTTTGCATACTTAGCATAATTTGTATAAATTGGGCTCTATTAATACGACTTTTACATAACAACAGTGTGGTGGCAAAATAGCCACTGTAGACAATTTTTTATCATATTTTGAGAATTAAAACCATTTGTCATAATCCGAATAAAACTACTCTGCTATATAAATATTTCTAATTCCAAAAAATATAAATGAGCAGCTAATGAAAATCAAATCAATATATAACAGTCAGTCCAGATTTTTATCAATCCATTTAATATATTACATGTACCTCAGGGTTTCCGCCATTAATGTTTGATTGAAGGGTCCAAAAGGGTGGGGGTGTGGGGGTCCTCCCCCATGAGAATAAAACCAGATATTTAAATTTTAGTGCCTAAAATGGCCTATTTTAATTTAAATGTCAGCAAAATATGAAAAATATTTATGTTTTCTTTGCCAACAAGGGGGTATATCCCCTTTGGTGCTGAGTGGGGGACCCTCCCCCACTGAAAAACCTGTACCTGCATAAACATTAAATTATTTAGGTGCAAAAGTCATTTTTTTGCATGAATTTTAATATCATTAATATAAGGATTATCTCCAGCATGGTCTGTAAATATTAATATATTTCTGGGGTTCAGTGAGTATAGTGGGCATGTCCGTTTTCATATGGGACTGAAAACGAGGCTCTGGCGTCCAATTGGAAGGGGTGGCAAAAAAGCTCAATATGAACATTTCATGAATTAATTTAATTTATGTAAGAATAACCGTTCAAATAGCATAAAATAAAATAAATTATATAAAAAAAATTAAAAAAAACAATTTGGAATAATATTCATTTATGGTTTTGAAATATTATAAAATCATTGTGAATAGATATAAAAATGTTTCATACAATATAGTCTAACCTATGATAAAAGTTATTTACCATTCCCCTACTTTAAAAATCATGCTTATATGCACTCAACTATTTTCATAACTACAGCTACACGTACAGGGCTTTTAGAGTTGCTGGAAAAATTCCAAAACAAATATGCCAGAGTTTTTATTTGGCTTTCATGATCAAAAATTGGGAATACTCCCGACCTATAGGCAAAATAGTTGAAAAAGTGTCCACAAATAAGTGGCGTATCCAAGGTCTGAAAAAGGGAGGCACACCCCGGAAAAACCCGGGCTGGGCAATAATGCTTTTTTAGCCAAAGTGGGCAATAATGGGCAATAATAAAAAATACTAGAATATCACAAAGTGAAAAGTAAAAATAATATAGTCAAAACACTTTACTCGCAAGGTGAACAGATTAGATGTGAACAATGTTCATACCTTAAATTAATATTATTCAAATTAAATGTTTAAATATCATAATAACTTTCTTATAAGGAAGGGTTAGTCGCATGTACTAAATTTATTTTTCATAGATAATATCACCACTAAATTTCGTGGGTACTGAATACGTGCCTTGCACGACTGCTAATACCATGAAACCATTTGGGTTCTAAATGTGCAATTCTTCAGTTTTAGTGTTATATTTAAATAATTGGTATCGATCTACTTTGCCTTACAGTGAAATGTACAAATCAATCGTAAAAAAGATAATTAAGGATATTATTTTACTTGTTATAAGTGAGGGCTAGTCGAATGTACTAAATGTGCTTTTCATAAATAATCTCAACAATAAATTTATAATTATGTAGTCCCTTTGGCACTGAATACAATGCGGCCATGCATCACTGCTCGTACCATGAAATCATTTGGGTTCTAAATGTGCAATTCGCTAGTTTTAGTGCTAAATTTAAATATTTGGTATCGATTTACAGTGCCTTTCAGTGAAACTTACAAATCAATATTAAAAAAACTCATACGGATATTATTTAGACAAGAAAAACAGTCAGTGATGTACTGCACTAGGTTACGTAATTAGAGAGACGTCCTCTCCGTAGCTGGGCTTATGGTTACGTAATGTGTAGACGCCTCCAGACGGTGAACTTTCTATTGACAAGAGGTGTGATAATTGCAGCGCGCCTAAGAAGCCCCTAATCGGCCGGCATCGGGTGAACCCACTGTGCACTAGATTTTGAACCAATGCTGTTTTATTGTCCCGCCAGCATCGCAGACTTTGGAACAACGTTAAGTCGACGTTGATTCGATGTATCGTGTTTGTATGGAAAATAAACAACCATTGTCAATGCTGACCATGCAGCTTTGATCTCAGAAGGCGACATGCGACACGAGAATTAGCGTTTGTGGTCTAGGGTTAGTATTTATATTATTGAAAAGCCGCCGTTGTGTTCCCCCTTTCCCAGTTTATAACAAATACTGATTTTCTTCTAAATTGAATTTGACAAGATCATTTATTAGCGGCAGTGTAGGCCTATTTGTTTATCTAATAATAAATTATATTTGATAAGAAATTAAAATACATAATAAAATATATTAGATATAATAACCGAGAATACCAGCTTCAAAGGGTTCATCAGCTGCAGTGTGTGTGTACACATGAAAACAACATGTTGTTGAGTTAATTTATGCAATAAACCACTTATATTCTCACCCACAGATTTCACTATATAAAATAAAAATAAAATGACATCGTGACTGATATTAAATTAATATTTTAATGTAAATAAAGCAAACATAGGGATCAGGGGGTCTGAATTAAGAAATGTATGAAATGGAAAATAGCCGTCCAATATTGCCCATTATTGCCCAATAAAACCCGTATTTATCCATATTGCCCATTATTGCCCGGGTGGGCCGGGTAATATTAATATTACCCGGGTTTTTGCCAAACCTGTTTAGTGTCCGTACACTAAATACATTTATGCTTTTTCACTATCATTACCTGATTTCATGTTCAAGTACGGTATATCACAACTCCATACTTTTGAGGTTATGTCTCAATATGAGGTGTTGTGACAACCCTGGGCTTTACATAATCATGATACACGTGATTAGATGTATTATAATTAGCCAGTTTTGCCTCGTCAACAACTATAGATATGTTAGGTAAGCCTAGTGTGCCCTAGTCTACTCAATATTGTCAAAGCAAATCTACCATACTATGTCATTGTCAACCACTAACTATGGCCTAGATGTACGTATATGTATGTGCCCACACAGCAGTTTATAATTATATTACTCAGTCATAAAATCGCATAATTCAGCAAGGAATATTATTATGCAATTTTAGCTTCATAAAATATAATCCTCATTTGTTTATTCGGAAATATTTTAGCAATATCTTTTTGTTAAAATTTAGGAAAACAAACTATTGTTGGAATTATGGTAATAAAATGAATTGTCAGCAATCCCCACACATAGACGCAAATAACTTGCAACGAGTTCAAAATGACCCACTGTCAAGCTCCTGTGGACTGTAGGCCTCCTGTTACACCTACTATTTTAGCTCTGATCAATCTCATAACTGCCTTGCGCGGAGCACAAGATTTTTTGGCCTAATACTTATGGGGCTATTGTATGGCCTAGATGTGTGATCAAATAAACTCAAAACTATATTTTATTTCCACCAATTTTTATAATGGTCCAGCGCTGATTTGGACCCCTGCAGAATTACCCTTAATACCAAACCTCTTTTAGGACCATTTATCAGGACTGTCTGATAAACTATACACATTGTAGATCTAACTCTATTGATCGGCATGATCAGTGCACAAACTTAAAGGGACTGGCCCAGGCTAAAATCATCAAAAAATCGGTGATTTTATTTCGGGTTCTTAATATGACCATATGATGTAAACATGTACATAGACTAGAACTGCAAATTTTTATAATTTTTGTGCTGCGCGTTCACCAGTTAGCCTAGATATAGAGACGAAATTTCTGATTTCTAATTATTGACAACCATGTCAAAAATAGGAAATGCGGGAATTTCGTCCCTATATCTAGCCTAACTGGTGAATGCGCAGCACAAAAATTATAAAAATTTGCAGTTCTAGTCTATGTACATGTTCACATCATATGGTCATATTAAAAACCCGAAATAAAATCACCGATTTTTTGATGATTTTAGCCTGGGCCAGTCCCTTTAAATAAGGGGTTATACCACATGTCAAATCCAGGCAAGTAGACCTACAGTAGACATAAATGATACATACAAGACCTCTGCCAGTCTATGGTTGCCCATTGAAATAAGTAGTTGTCCTGGGCAGCCTATAATGCAGGCTCTGTCTATATGGATTATTTAATAGGGTGTCAGAACAGAAATTTAAAACATAGAGTTTTCTGTTAGCATGTTTACATGTAGGTGCCAAGTGTATTATGTGTAACACAAAATTATAATCAGGTGGTCTATGTAACTGTAAGAATACAATTTACACAGAATTACCCTGATAACATCTTTCAGGACCAGTTTCCACTTTTGCGTTATAATAAAAAGGTTTCTACATAATATAGACGCCGGGTTTCCTAAATTTGGTTGGTCCCATCCCCCCCCCCCCCCATTCATTTTGAATACAACCCAAAAGTTTGACATGTATGTTTTTAAGAAGGGATAGAAACCAATGGCAAAGTAATTGAGTATGTCTTTTTTATTAATCTCATATAATTTAATACAGGATATCCCCTACCCCATCCAAATTTGTTTGGTAAATAAACAATGTGAACTAACCTGTTGTAAGCTCACAAGACTAAACAAATTTGTATAATATTTTATGTAACAATAGCTTGAAAATTGACTGAAACATTTTTCGGCACTCGCTATTCATTCAACACGACTTCCCAGTTTAGTTTTCAGGTTAGATGTATAGGACATTTAGGTTCAGAGAATATCGTCCCTATTTAGATTAAATATTCAAAGGCTACATTTATGGAAATACATCTTTTTTTTTTAAATCTTATCCATAGTAACATAATGTATGCTCAAATGGCAATTTATTTTTGTAGGTGCAGTCAGATTGAAGATGATGATCAGGAGATTGATGCTGTAATGTATTTACATTCTGAGGATGATGATATGTCAGGTATGGCTGATTAAGCTATCTACATAGGCCTACCGGTATATAAGTGCTTTCTAATAACAGCGTTTTCTTCTAATAGTAAAATTAAAACACACCACTGATATCAAGGTGGGGAGTGATAGGGGTTAGGCCCTATACTCCAGACATTCTATATATGAATTACATTTAATTATTTACTTACTATCAATGTAACGTTATCTCTCACATTCATTACATAAAATAATCCTAAAATGTTGTAATCAAATGAAGAGGTACCGTATAGTCTGAATGGCCGCAGGGTAGTCTCTATCTGGGAATAGGCCTAAAATCATGCCAAGTTGATATGGCCCGTAATACTTCAATGTTTTTATTGGCTTAATTTTGTTTCTTGTGTTATCTGGCATAAAAATACAATGTATTGTACTCATATTTGTCAAAAATTGGGAAAAGTCTAAATTGTAATTCCATAAAAATCCATATAAATTCATATAAATTATAATTGCCCAGGCTATACCTCCTACCACTCAGATTATACCCATAATACGAGAAAATTGTTTGTGAATGACAAGCAAACCATGGTAGGCCTAATGATGACGATCAGATATAATTACATCAAAAATAGATTGTAAGTAAGTTATATATATTATATAAATAATATCACCAACAGTATACCCCTATTGTCAAGATTATACCCCGCCCTGAATCTGGTGGGGTATTGCCTGGGCTTGTGGGGTATATACTCTGGGAGCTTCCAGAATATACCCTGAGGTATAGGTCTGGGAGCTCTCAGCCTATACTTAGCCCTCGTATAGTCCAGACTATACCTGGGTAAAATGCAGTCAGGGGGTTAATCTGGGCTGTTACACTGGTACTAGTACTGTATGAAATGTATTATAAATGTAATAATTTTAGAACCAACAACTAACAAATAATCCCCATCAATTATGCATCATCCATTTTTTTTGTGCATTGCCGTAACCTCTCTCAACGTTTTACACTCGACTCCAATGGAAAAGCGTGCAACTCACGGTTTCCTACCAACTACAGCTTTGTCTGTAACCCGAGTCGATGAAGGCAGTGCATCAGACCCTGAGATATCTGATGAGGACGGAATTCTTGAAGAGACACGGTATGTTTTTTTCCTGCATGTACATCGCCCTTTCCAGGAGTAGCTCACCGCTGTGTGTGGCCTCACCCATACCTTGTCACCCTCATATCTACCAAACCACTACTCCGATTCATTCGGTGTTCCAGATACTGATAACTAGCAATAAATCCCAAGCTGCATCAATTTATCAGAAAGTTTAGATAAATATACGGTCATGGAGGCCATCTCTCATGTTTTTGGGTCAAAATAGCACATTGTCATCCTAAAGCTGCTAGCCTCTGCCTCATAATACATGTATTAATTGATAAATATATATGTAAAAATGGATTATCTGGTACAATTATAATTAAATTTCATTTGTAACTTTTAATTGAAAAGTGCGAGGGAGAGCCTTCTTGGGTGTTTAAATGGTAAACACTTACCTCTAGTTTTCAGATCAACAATATCATTGTTAATAATTTTATATTATCATTGTTATTTGAATTTCTGGGATGATTTCATAATGATAAAATACTTGAGTAGAATTTACTAAATTACATCAGACCATTTCTTATCTGTAATAAAGTTAGTGACAATTTGATGTTTGAGGAAGTTGTAATTAATTCAATGTCCCTTTTTACTCTGTTACAGAGCGACTTTTGGCGATTCCAACAATGAGAGCTTCTTCGAAGATGATGTTCTCAACGTGGAATTGCCAGAAGACGTGGACGACAATGAATTCCTTCCAGACTCGGATGCAGATGCACCTGGATTGGTGGGTGAAGAAAAGTGTGTGGCTTACACAAGCTGCATTCTTCAACTGGTGAAGCTGTCTGCTGGCCTCTCTTGTCAACGAGAGGGGTGTCATCAGCCAATGCAGTTTAGGTCTTCACTGAGAGGCTCCGCTCTCATTGTCCACTGGAGCTGTGCCTCTAGACATGTGGGAGGGAGATGGTGCTCGCAACTAAGAATAAAATAGATGTTTGCCAGTAACCTGCAGCTGTCAAGTGACATTGTTTTGTCTGGAAATTCATATGCAAAGATTGCATTGCTGTTCAGGTTCTTCAAGTGCGGCTTTGTCAACAAGACGTCTTTTGATCAAGTACAGCGTTTGTATGTCCTACCAGCAGTGCAATCTTTCTGGGATGCCATGCAAACAAACATACTAACTCAATTGAAGAAAGATGGCCCTGATTTTCTTGCTGGGGATGGGTGATGTGACTCCCCTGGGTTTTCGGCTCAATATTGCACATATTCTATGTGTGATATTACAACAAAGGCTATTGTGCACGTGGAAATTGTACAAGTGAGAGTCCTCGCATGGAAAGGATCGCCTTCCAACGTGCCTTAGAAACTCTGCTGAAATTAGTAACGGTGAAGGAAATTGTGACGGACCAGCACCCATCAATCACTAAATTGATGAGTAAGTCTGCTATATCTAAACATTCTATATAATGAGATAACTTAAAGCGACACAATTAGGCCAAAATTTATCCAAAATCAAAAAAAAATTGGCTTCTTAATATGTCCATAGACTATTATTGTGGAAGGTAGTCTTAATCTTGTACATTTAGGTTCGCTGTGGGAACATAGCAAGGGTGCCGAAAGCCCCATTTATTCCCGTAATTATCATTTTGGACATGCATGTCCGAAATTAAATTTCGTCCTTTTTTCCCATTCAACTGGTAAAAGAGCAACCCGAATAAACTCACTGTATTCCTCCGCATATAGGCACATGCGCCTATAAGTGAAACATTGCCTATAAGTGAAACATTTTGGAAGACCCAACAAATACAAATGGTTTCAGATATATAGGATCATGCGCCTATATATGAAGCTAGGCGCATGCGCCTATAAATGAAACCTTAAAAGCCATCTAGTCTTGGGAGCGTTACATTTTTGTAATCATGTTTTTTTTAAATCACATCCTTCATCAATCAGGTGTGCTGGCTGCACAGTGAACTGTTCATGCTATTGAGGTCCCCATAATGGCAAACAATGTTGGCACAAACTGTTATTTAACCCTTCCTAGCCTGAATTTACCATTGTCATATTCATCCACTACAAGCCGCCAACTGATTGTGTCGCTTCAATGACAAATAACTCAATTTCTAAGTTTCTTAAAACTACATATTTTATCAGTTGCTTTCATTATATGTTGTGGTTCATTTTAGATTCACCTTTACAAGTAATTAATAAATCGATGAACAACAATATCAATATTTTATTCAAGTGTGGCATAATTAGTTAGTGATGAGTTACATACATACATAGATGAACTACGTACATGTTAGAGGAAATTGCATTATTCCGGTGCATGTTTTTTTTGTACAGAGGATGATCCTACATTGAATCACATCACACACCAGTGGGATATTTAGCATGGTGGAAAAAATATTGCAAAAAAACTAGTCAAGGTTGGTTTTTCTACACTACATAAACACTTGTATAAGTTGTACACGATCCAATTAATGGATTCAAAATACTTATATTATTTTTTTTTACACCACTTGTACATCACCACCATCTATGTTCGGAAGCAAATTTTCTTCTAATTGAATCATGTAACCAGTACAATGTAATCGAATTATTATTTTCAGGATAACCTAGGGATCTTCTCTAGTCTAAATATCCCAAAATACAAACTGCTTTGTATTAGTTGGTGGCTCTTGCCTTGTACATATTTCATTTTTTTGTGAATTCTCACGCTTCAATGGGTGGTCAAATCACAGACAAAATATAATCATATTTTAGCAACCTCTTGTAATTACATGTTTAGGCATATTTTCATGGTAGCAATAATTCTATTGTACAACATATATGTAAACACCTTACATAAATAGTTGTGGTTATTCTGTCACTTTAGGCTGGAAGTAATAAAGCTTTGAACGCTGTAGCAGTGTGGACACCAGCTATAAAGAATCAATTCTGGTGGTGCTGTCAGATATGCAATGGAGACCGTGAGATTTTAGTTGTAAGTAGTATAATGAATATTGGTAATATAAATCACCTTAGAGTGACTGTATACATGTTCTTCAAGTAGTTGGGCAGTGCAGAGTGACTTATTAATCAGTGGGTAATGGGTGCCATAGGGCCTCGTCACCCATGACTGTTTTTAATATCAACCCTTGATCATGTTGATGCAGTATGAGCTGGGTTAGCCCAGGCTATTGTATTTATTTCAGTACTCTCCATTTAAAATACATTGTAAGACATTAAGTGAAATTGGCTTTTCTCCCCATATACATTATATATATATTATGATTCCTGCCTAACCATCCCCTATTGCCAAATAAAATGGTAGATAGATATTGTACTGTGAGGAAAAGACACTGTCACTAAAAGGTCATACACGAATGCCATAATACAGACTTGTACTGGTACAACGCTACCTAGAAGTTAAACTGTCTCGTCAGCTGCAAAAGTGTCTACAGCTGTCCAATTGGGGGATGGTGGGGTTGGGTTGGGTTGGGGCGTGTACGGTAAGTAAACAGATTCCATCAATTGGGCAATAATATCAAAGCATTATGTGTAGCTGTGCACCACTTTTTCCAGATGCTGGATCCACCCTCAGTGTCCACAATCTAACTATCCTATTTGTTGGATTTTCAGGACCTGTGGACACGAATGCTGCAGCATATCTGCAACATACATAAGTGGGATCTCAGTGATGGAGGTGGCTCCCAATGTAGGCATGCCCCACTGAATGACAAGGATGACAGGGACAGGTCCTTGGCTGGACAAAAACAGTGTTGCCTTTAAGAAAATTAGGGAGATCATTATGGATGCAAAAGTGTTGAAAAACTTTAAATATTTCAAGAACTTCAGGTATTTGCCCAATTATTTTTATCACCTACAATAAACACAAAATAATTAGCAGATTAGGTTTACTAGAAGAACACAGGCGGGGAGTGAGCCTTTATAGAGGCAGCATGTGTAGCTCATTCTTTCAGGCTATAGTATATATCATTTCCCATCATAAGTATTGCTCATACAAATGTTCACAATATTGTTGTAGTTGCAAATTTGTTTATCAGAAAATTCCTGAAAAATAGATAACACATTTGGACCCATTGGGGAACAGTGTGTGTTGTTTTTTTAAAATACTTAAGATGCAGTCTCCAAAATTGTATTTGTATGATGCCACTTTTTTTCCAATATTGTGTCAATCCTTCATTTCATGTTCTGAGATTTTACTGCTCATTAAATTGATTTCAAAGGCCCGGTTTCTATGTTGTTAATGCTGACACAGATTTGTAATCAATGCTTTCTGATAATAAGGCTGAAACTATTGTCTTTAACGTAAATATTACATAGCATTATGTGGAACATGACTAGTTGGACTTTTTTATTGCAGACACACAGGCTTCCTTGAATCCTTTCAGTGACACACACTCATGTATGTGCCAAAAAGACACAGTTTCACGTGAGTAGTCATGTGATTTCAAGCAATTTTATAAAATTAAGATTAAGACACCAATTAACTTTTGGTAAAACTTAATAACAATATGTAAATAACATAACATACAGGATAAAAGATAAAATTATAAAAATATAATAGGGCCTTCCTCAAATCACATGATCAAATATAGGGAATAATGTCTATAATTGTCTGTTATTTTTTCAGGTGGCCAGGATACAAAACGCGCACTCTTCTGGCCGTAATTGATTACAACTCGCAACTCAACCGCCCTAATGCCACAGATGAAAATGGGAACACAAAGTATGTTATGGTTGTCCACCACAACGTCTTTAATGACTAGCTTAGTTAGTTATGTATTTTTCAGTGTATTATAATGAAGATAAATTTTCCAAGTTCTGGTATACCACATTATAAAGAACTCTAAAATGTACCGTCTAACTAGGTCCAGTGGTGGAAAGTAATTGAAGGTATCACAGTATCTATCCGGTGAGGTATTATGCTGAAAGGATATCTTTCAATGCTCTGAATGTGTCTTATGTTGTTGTTTCAGGTACACGAGGGCCTACAACAAGATCAGCCAAAAATATGTTGCAGTTGTATTAAAAGTTCCAAAGACCTATAATTACATTTGGGAGCTGCAGGGAATGGTGTTCAGCAACAAACTAGCAGATAACAAGCCAATGGCCCGACCAGCAGTTTTGGCTGATGATGACTCTCGCCAGCTAGCTCCTGTGAGGACGAAAATCCCCCATCACCACTAGATGAATTGGTGCCGCAGAAAGTTAGCCGCTACTAATCTATAGTCTTAATGGCTTGAACCCAGTGTATGTGCCAGTCGGATCTGGGTATCGTCGTCTATGGCCAGGACACAATAGCTTGGAACCACGCGACGGTTCCCATGCCCCAGTTTTCCATAACGCCAGAGTATGAATTGCCTGTATGCAGCATGCCGCATACTCTTATTCGAACCTTCGTTGTCCATTACCAGTAGGTCTGCTCTGTATGCAACTGCCAGCCGCAGGACATTAGGGGCAATGACAGTTTCGTGGAACACGGGTGTTGTTGTAACACATTGCCTCTCTGTGTTCCCCCGCTGCATGCAACACTTGTCTTCCTCAGGCAATCCATTCATGGGCCTACATTGGCCGCACAAACACCATTTTGGAGCTGGGCCTTGTGTAGGTTGTGGTGGCTCGTGATCGTCCTGATTTGCACGGTATCCGAGAACATAGTCCTGGAACATCCCAGGATCTTTGCACAGGACTTCCACACAAATATCTTGGAGTTCATCAGTGCTCAGTTGAGATACAAAGGCCTGGATTTAAAAAGAAGAACATATTTTGTTATTCAATACAGATTTTGCAGTTATTGTAGGCTCAGTTAGGAAGTATTATTTGATTTGTCCAATTTTCTGATATTAGTGCATCTATGATCTACAGATATACATGCATCTTTATATGTAAAACATGTTCTGTAAACTGGGGCTATCTTGCCACCCTATTTACATTTGTTTTTTTCGCTGTATTTAAGCTGCTTTTTGAAGTTGGCATATAAAAGTGTCATAAATGAGGGTGATTGTGTAAGGTATTCACATACTTAGCATAGTTTGAATTTAGGCTTTATTAATAGGACTTTTAAATAAAAATGTATGGTGGCAAAATAGCCCCGGCAACCGGGATTTTTTGGCCACTGTAGCTAATTTTGATCAAATTTTGAGAAATAATAACATTTTTCAGAATTCAAATAAAAATAATTTTCCATGTAAATATTTTGTAATTCAAAATAATGTAATTGAGAATATAATTGAATGAAAATCAAATCAACTGAACAGCCAGGCATTTTTAACAATCCATGTATTATATAACATAAATAAGGTAAATGTACCATGCAAACATATACAAGAAATATTAAGTGAAAATGTCATTATTTTTCATAAATGTGTTTTAATTAGTAAAATGACTCCCTCAAACCTGGTATGTAAACATTTATATAGTTTTTACGGGCAGTTGATCTAGTGGTCAGGTCCGTTTTGACATCGGACCAAAACGAGGCAGTGACGGCCATTTTGACCGGGTGGCAAAATAGCCCTGGTTACTTAGAAATGTTCAAACAGGATCAATATTTAAATTTTTTCAATTTTTTTTCATGCTAAGGACCCTTAAAATATCATAAAAGAAAAATATATACGGTAATCAAATGGATACATACCATTCCTGAGTTCAAATTTGTAAAATTGAAAAAAGAATGAGTACAAAAAACACTTTGGTAAAATATTGTTGTCTGGTGTCGAAATATTAATATAAAATATAAAAATACAAAAACCGGGTTTTATCCAATTAATTTTCCCAATTAATCCTTAAAGCGCTAAATGTTCACCTACTTGAAGTAGCGCTCTCTACTGTGATCCACAACTTCAAGTGGGAATGAAAATATATGTGAAATTTCAAAATGTAGTGCACATTTCTCTTTCACTGGTTTTTTGCTAGAATATTATAGCTGAAGGTTAACAATAATCATGTCTAAATATTACAGCAAGGGTTCAATGTATAAAATAGTAATAACTGTCAAAGTTTTAAAACCAGATGGAACATAGTCACTGAGGGGGATTGCTGTTGCAAAAGTGGGCTGTAGATGATTTCAGCTAATTTCACGTAGTTGTCAATTCTACTTCAAGTCATTAAAAAAATAGTAAGTTTTCCTTTGACCATCCATGAATTCCACCTGATCATTAAATGATCCAGTAAAGTGGGGGAGTGGAGGGCTAACAAGGGATTGCAGGGGGGGGGGATATGAAATCTAGATTAAAAGATTGTTTTGCTATTTCGTTGATAGTCATGACCCATATAAAATTGGCAGGGCTAGAATGTTCATTGGTATTTTGCACTAGACAGCCAAAGCAGTAATAACAAAAAATTAATAGTCCGCCACCATCATTACTAGACCTGCATTTGGAATTATTTATGTACTTTGTAAAAAGAAATGAAATTGTGTGTAATGATAATTTGTAAGCACTGAGCAAGATAATTTTAATCTTTTCAGCGTGTGTACCGTATTTATAAGTCATAATCTGACATCAGATTAGGACGTGTATACATGTAGTCGCTCCCCACACTAAAAGAATTACATATTTATAATGGTCGTAGACCCATAGCATAGGTATTCAAAGGAGCCGGAAAGAGCTAAGACATTATTGATGATTTCATATAGAAAATAACGCTTTAGTCTCCATGGTGTAATCAAAAATAATTCAGCGTTGTAAAGGTTAAAGACTCTGATGGATCCTTCCTTAGCGCGGTATCATGAGGATTCAACTGATTTTTTCTGTACAGTTTAAATTTTGATACTAGTAGTCAACTGGGCCAGTATGTTATAGTAAGATTACCAGTCCGGGCCCATTTTACTAGTGATCAAACTACTTGACTAGTTGGTATCTCGAACCTTGCATTTGGGCATGAATATAGTGCAGAGCCACCCCTCCGGCAAGTTTGTATTGCCTCAAGGGCAAGGAAAAAAAAAAAATAATTGGGTACAAAATAACACTTCGGTAAAATATATTTTTCTGGTGTCGAAATATCTACTTTTGAATGGTTATGTGTTCTACTTTTTTTTACAGACCTAACAATCTCGTTTACTGAGAATATGTGTGAATTCCATGGGAGATTTTATTCATATTACACATCACACGTGTAGATGTGCCTTTCAGAATGTATGACATTTTATATAATTTTTTTGACCCACAACTACTTTTGAATGGTTTTGTGTTCTTCTATTTTTCACCTGGAAATTTAATGTAACACAGAATATTATTTAATGAGCACTTTTCATAACATTTGTGTTTCCGTCGTGGGGCGGTAACAATGGCATGTTGTGGGAGCAGAATTATTTTTGAAAGCTTATATATTTGTGCAGTTCTGAATCATACACATTTACCTGCCATGCACGTTATATGATATTGATGTTCAAATTGTTTTAATTATCAGCTAAGTGACTGATGGTAATTTTCTGGAATTAAATATTTTTTTATCAATGCGCAATATTAAAATATATTCCAACTAAATGTATCACTATAGATTATTTTTATATAAGGCATGTATTTAGACATATTTCATACTGCATACCGGTACTTTATTGTTGTGACAATGACAAAAATTATTTGAGTTGTTTGCATTTGCCTTACAATTAATAAATGTGATAATTCACACACTATAGGGCCACATAGAACCCAGAATGAGAATAGATTTGGAATCTGTGCAATTTCTTGTATGTTAACAATAATTATTGGAGTGTTTATAGACACTACAAGTAGAAATAATATGATTATAAGTTATGAAAAAAAGTTATGATTAAAATTATTACCTTTTTGATATCAGAAAATTGGCGTATTTCTTAACCTGTTGTTTGTACATGTGACCAGTTAGCTCATTTTGAACAATTTCTATGTGTGTCACTGCAGATGGGTGACACATCTCAAGTCTGATTATATTGATATGCATTTTGTGATATGGAGATAACAATATGCCAATAAAGCAAAATGCTGTTATATTTTATGAAAATGTGGTTGTGTTATGTGTACAGTTGGTTACTTTCAGATGATAGCTGTCTTTGTTTCACGTTTTTTTAGCCATCAATCAAAGTTTCGGCGGATGCCTTTTGTTGTAACCAGGCGCGTATGTCTGTCCACCACTTTTTGCACTATAATTGTTTTCGCATAACTTGAATGCACATTAAACTTCACATACAGGTTAATGATGACTAAAACTTTTTCTGTGACCCCCTATAACCTTGACTTTTTCCGATCCCGATCAACACATTAATTGTTTCATTATCGCGATTCACTCAGCATTTTTTATATATTGCTATGAAATGCATTGAATATATTATGAATTCAATGGCCGTGATAACTAAGTTTTCTATATATCCTGCTCAATAATGGTTGCGAGCTATTGTCGAGTGTGCTATTGTTTGAAATGATTAGGGCATATTTCGGTCGCTGACGGGCCTTGTTTATCATAATTTAAATTTTGGATTTCCATTTTGCTACAATACTGTACCTGTACGGTTCTTCTGTGCGGGCTCACTTCAGGCTGTTCAGATTCTGTAAGTTCTTCATTCATCTGCTCCAGTCTGGCTGCCTTCCTGCTAGGTTTAGGTTTCTCGACCACTGGTATTGCGATAACCATTGGTCCTGGCAACTCTTCGTCAGAAAGTAAGGGGAATACCCCCTCTTCAGATTGACTGCTGCTGTCCTGCATCCAAAATAGTTGCCACATATCACTGCATATAGACCTTCTCATGTAGGATAAATTAATGTGGTGGCTATTGCTGACGCTAATATGTGTAATATTGCGAAAAATGTGCTAAACAAGTATTATTTATTTTATTATTAACAATTAATTCTTGACCCCATACTTGTATCAGTACACTTTACTATAAACTGATAAATTATACCGTTCATTCAGCGACACATCATACCCAGTAGACATGTTAGATTAAATTGTTACTGGAAACAAATCTCAGCTGGGACATCTTAAACTTACATAATATTTATGAGCTATCCTACATCTGCATCATGAATTTACTTCGACTCAAGTCCCTGGTCCGAAAATAATAGCTGTACCCTATTTTGTAGCATCGAATATTGATGGATTCCCTATATTCTGAGATTTTCATTCTACCAAATAATGTATATAGGCCTAATGTCTAATAGCATATAATGTATAATAGATTAATATTTTTATATATAAAAAATGCAAATGAATAATAAATTGATATGTAATAAACATAACTGTAATTTACAACTTGTTCATGGGGGGGGGGGGGGGGGAGGGGATCCAAGTACATTTCCGAAAATGCAGGGTATAACTCAAATTATTTGATAAATATATTTCTTTTACATTATAGGCCTACATTTACAGTTTCCAATTGGAGCATGGGGTACAACTATTGTTATTTGAATTAATTTAAAGATACTACACTATTGTTTTACTCTGTTTATTGTTTTAAAAAATGTATCACTGCGTACCTCGCTACTAGTCCTCTTCCTTACATCTTCACGTTTCATCATGTTGACACACTGTGCCTTTTGTGAGCCACATTTGCACAGGTCCGTGCAACTTCTGCCATCTGATTTGCAAGGGCAGCCTCCCCTTTTTACGATAGTACGTGAACATGTGTTTTTACAATTACATGGACGTGGCTGGTTCGCAAATCCTTGTAATGTTCCGTCCATAGTGGAGATATGAATTTCCATAGAAAATGATGACAGCCAGAATGTGGACTGGTGGCGTGCGCCGTTATAACATAGACAGTGATGTTGGTTGGATAAAAACAGTAGGCCTACGTAATGTGTGTTACATAAGCATGGTGTGTTTCTGAAAGATCCAGGAAAGGGCTGGGTGATTTGTTTTATGACCCACCAGTGTGCAAAAAAATAAAATGACGACCATATCAATGTGTACGCCACCACAGAGAGTGACTGCTCTACTGACAGATGTTTCAGTTCCACGTGGTGCAATGTTTACATTATCCAATGTTTACATCCGGGTAATTTATATTTTTATCCCTCCGATATGTGAGAATGAGGAGCTCTCTTGGAAAAGCCTCTTGATGTCGCTATTTATAAAAATTGACCGGCGCATGGCCGTTTTGAACCTGAATGCTGCTTTGACCGTGGTGAATGAATTTCTCAGTCAATTCTCAACCAATTTTCATGAAATTTTACACACACTATTTTCCATTCATGTCGTGACTACCCTGAAAGTTTTGATAAGTATTTGAGAAGTTAGACCATTTGACATGTAATAAATAAATTAAAATGTTGCCCTCTATAAACCCATTAGCTTCGTCTCAGAATTTTATCACATGTCAAATGGTCTAACTTTAAAAATACTTAACAAAACTTCGCGAAATTTTCAGGGTAGTCGCGACATAAACACCTGATAAAAGGTAAATTGTGTGTGTAAAATTTCATGAAAATAAGTTGAGAATTGACTGAGAAACCCGCGAAATTCAATAATCCTGGTTGATGAATTTAATGTGAATCTGACTATACTGTTATACTATACTATATAGCATTAAAATAAAAAGGCTCGCCATCCTTATATAATGACCATGATAATTTATATATTTACCTGTCACAGCGCACCGAGACGTGAACATTGCTTTTCGTCGCTTTCTGCATAATCATGGCTATATCGCGACAGAAGGAAGCCCGAAGCCGGGACCCTGCCCTAATCTTATACTCTTCCAGCTCTGATGCGAAACATGTCGGAATAAACCTGAATACAAGATGGCAATGTGTTGTCCTTTCTTATAAAACCTACCCAAGTGTGAGTTACCCTATTCTGTATCATTATTAAACTTGCACACATGTACACATAGGGCAGGGTTCCAAGGAGTGTACCAACTACATAGCGCTAAATTTGTTTTTCAAAGCTATTTATGCAAACGCTGCTTGCTCTCCAGTTTGAATATATACTTAACTGATTAGGCTAAATTGCAGCGTTAACCAAATACATTTACCTTTCATGGCGTACAGTGTAGCCGGGTAAAGGTATGTACTGTGGATTGCTGTATTCCTTTTACCCGGGAAAAAGCAACGTTTTTAAAAAGTATTTTTAACATGGCGGCGACTGAGAGCGATGTCGACCCCAAGGTCTGAAAGAGGCCCCCTATTTTAAATGACTCACTGTGCAGAAAATGAACTGAAGTGTTACTGATTCTAATTAACCTATCTTAGACCTGATTAAGCGAGGCCAAGTCTTAGATATGGCCATCAAAGGAAATGTCCCACGATTTTGAATAGACACAATCTGTGACTGAAACCTCAGTTTCAAATTCTGCTTCAGCCACGTTACGGCTGCTGTAGGAAGTTCGAGTCAAGTTATCATCAGAGATAATACATACTGTATTATCTCTATGCATTATTATGTACATCTTCATCTATCCAGTTGTCTGCTACCGGCAGACTCCTGGATATCACTCATTATCTGCTATGAGTATACGACCCCCCTCCTCCCTGTCCAACTCAAACCCAGATAAGTTGACCTGAGTGTGACCTTCCACACTGCAGACAGTAAATCGGTGACGTCATATTGAATATTCATGTTGCTCACACCCCTCCTTTTCGTACAACTTTCCAAAATTGACCTATTGTCAATGTCAGACCAGTGGTCTGACTGTCAGATCTGATGTGGCAAGATGGATTATTTATCAAGAATAAGCTAGCACACTGCTGTAGGCCCTTATGCTTAGAGCGGGCCCCCAAGGAGTGTACAAACTTCCAAGCGCTATTTGTTTAGCAAACGCTATTAGTACTCTTGTTGCTTGCTCTCCCGTTATGGTACCGGGGTATAAATCATTGCGGACGATCGTGGTTTAATGTGTGGGGCACGCTGATCATGCATCAACTCCAGTGTGGCTTGCGACGTTATTGAGTAATAGGCCTACCCAGCAAGTTACATTTTCTCAATGATGTTTGAATGCTGGACCACCGTCTACGACGCTGGCCCAACATTAAGACAACATTAGGTCAATATCTCATGTTTGCTTATCACTGGTAACTTTAATGTTGAATCAATTATAATAGACACACAAATTAGCACTATTTTTTGTCAAAGAAAATCGTAATCATAATATCGCCGAGTTAAATCGCACAGCCCTCACTTAGGCTTATAGTCCAGGAATTTTAGGTTTTGAAATGGAAAAAAATAATATAAAGCTGAAAATTTCAGGAAGTGTTCATTGTGTCCTCCTTTATTACCTGTAAAAAGTCCCAAAGTTTCCCCTGAGCGGAACATCCTTTTTTTCAACAAAATTCAAAATGGCCGCCAATCGTGATGTTAAGTTGTAATTCATGAACTATTTAACATATATTTTAATGTAATACCTCATTTCCACATGATTTTTAATGCTAAATTCATTTCTGAAGCTAGGAGTAACTTTTAGGGTCTCGGTAAAGAATAAATCCAAGATGGCTGCTATTTGATGTTTGGCTGGGAGCAAGTCTATTGTCATTAGTATTTGAGATACATATAAGCTTTTAAATTTATATACTACCGGTATGTCCTCTTTAGATACATGTAAAAAAGTCCCAAGGTTTTTTCCCAGAGCGGAAAATACTTTTTTACAAAATTCAGAATGGCCGGCAAGCGTTATGTTGAAGTTGTAATTCCTGAACTATTAGACATATATTTTAATGTAATACCTCATTTCCACATGATTTTTAATGCTGAATTCATTTCTGAAGTTATTAGTAACTTTTAAGGTTTTGTTAAATAATAAATCTAAGATGGCCGCCATTTAAAGTTTTATTGGGAACAATTGTCATTCTTATTCGAGATACATATAAGCTTTTAAATTTATAAATAACCAATAATCTATGACCAGTAACAAATAACTCTGTATCCAAAAGAAATATGCAGTACACATTTTAGTGTATTTATTTATATTACATGATAGCCAAAACATCTTATTCAAACAACGTTAGTCTGGCAGAGTTGTGCCATTTTTTTCCTAATTATCAACTTGAATTTCGTTAATTCGAGATGACTTACTGTACCCAGTTCCCATTCAGCTTGTGTACCTCGCAGACCTGCTGCATCGTAACATGCAGCCAACTTTGGCAACCACACCTAATCATTCATTTAGGAGGTGCTGCATCGAGCTCCGTGAAAACTGGTTACAGGTTTTTATTTTAAAATTGACATCCCCAGCCTGTTGGTGTTGATCTGTTTCCATGGAATTATTATACGTTCAGATATGTCAGTGATAAATGTTATTTACTACTGCTTCAGCTGGGGTCCTAAGCAAATGTCCTAAGCAAGGGTTCACACTCGAGTCCACCTCGTCATAGGCAAGGTCTCACACACAAGGCTGCATTGTCCTAAGCAAAGACTCACACCCGAGCCTACATGTCATAGACAAGGTCTCAAACCCGAGCCTACAAGTCATTGGCAAGGGTTTACCATGAGCCCGCATGGTCCGGTGAGTCCTAGGCAAAGTCATACACTGGAGCCTGCAGGGTCCTAGGCAAGCACTCACAACTAGGCCCTTAGGGTCCTAGGCAAGCACTCACACCCGATCCTGCAGTATTCTTGGGAATGACCCATACCCTATTTATCATGTATAGGCTATATTTGATGCAACATTAATAGGAACCCGAATAAATTTGTTTGTGGTTGAACGAGGCCGTCTCGATGGCCCATTCGATCCTGCTGTGGCTCGAAACTCAGAGCTACTGGGTCCAAATCGTGGTCGGGTTGGACGCTAGTCATCGAGGTTGTGCCTGTACAGTGCTCCAAACTGTTTAAAGGCATGGAGTGTGCAGTGATGTCTATGGCACTGTGCACTATAAAGAACCCTTGAAGTTATTCGATAAGAGTAGGGCATAGTCCCTTCCTTCTTTCGCGATATTGCCATGATCGTGCAGAAAGCAATGTAAAGCAATATTCACTTGAAACAACGACACGTGCATAGATGACAGATATTTTGTATTGTGGTTCAGCTGGGTGGGTCTATATCCAAAAACCTCAATGGGGCACATAAACGTGTAATATCAAATTATCAATGGTGATAACGGCACCAAAATTAGTTTGTATATGCACCTGAGGGTACTGTGAGAACAGCAAAATGATCGTAATTTTTTCAATATGACCACCATAATATGTAATCATAGGCCTACCTGAAATATTTTATTGACGTCACTCATACGATTGTTTAGTTTGTATTTGATATTGTGATGTTTTAAAATGTTTTAACATGTTTACAATTTCTAAATTGCTACTTTTTTGTTTCTATATTTTGACAAAAAAATCAACAAACCTGTCAAACTAAAAAATAACCACCACAAAAAATAATATGGATTATTATATTATGAAAGGTATTTTGGTGCATCTAAAGGCATATGGCAGTTCTTCATTAGATAAGCCTGACTGTGTTTATGCATTATAACATAGTATTTTTCTCCATACAAAAAATACAATGCCCGCTATTTTTTTAAAATGTCTGCTGACCCGTTCAACTGATACTTGTAAGTGACCACACTGAAGACATGTCCGCAAAAATGCATTCCAGTTTCTTGCTTCCAATCTCAATCTGTTTTTTAACCCTTTTTCATATCTGATTAATGTCTGCTTTGGATGTAATTGATTTGTCTCGTTTTAAATTATGTTTAATGTGTACCTGCTTCCCGTGTATCTGTTACGAATGACGAAATCTGATTATATTGAGTAATAACATTTCCAAATTTACAGACATTATTTCACTTATTAAATCTTACCTTTGAAAATATACTGAATTGTCAAAGGATGTTCAGTGCTGAAAAATAAAGATAGTAGTACCAGGGACACGTTGAGCCATCTTGGTGTGGTAAGTTGTTGTGACATGCACAATGACACAACGCACGCTGTTGTCACTATAATAATTTCATGCATCTTAATTTATAATTATTATTATCACATGAAAAGCTGGAGCAACCCCGAGGACAATTTACTGGACTAAACCACATAGACAGACAGACAGATATTTTATTGACAGAAAAGAAAAGTCATTTACAGACTTATTTGTCATAGAAATGAAAGAGATATATGTACATGTATATACAAGATTGTTAGTTTGTTAAAATCATATGATAATATACATGGTATGACATACACAACTAAAATCATGTTAAGTGGCATTGCCAAAATAAAAACTGGGTATTTCGTAGATATAAATGACTACTACTAAAAATGAATTAAAAGGCATTGCCAAGATAACATAGAGGTCTATCATTTTGTTTCCCGCGCCAAAACCAGAGATAAAATAGCTACTACGTATGACATACTAATTATATATAGTAGCAAAAAAGACACTCTGGAAAGCGTAGAAACCTAAAATATATACAAGAGCATAATTATAGCATAACAACCCTTGATTCCAGAAATACTTTTTACTGCCATTATGATTCCAAATACAAAATATGTAGACAAAAAACGGCATAATTTCTGAAATCGTTCTTTTTTCTCAATGGCGGCCATTTTAAACTGTGGAATGACATAAGCTTTACAATGTTAAAATAGGACCAAAATTAAGTTTCTCGTGAAAAATTATGCAGAAGAAAGATATCACAAAGGAATATATATGAAAGTTACAATTTCAGTATTGTATCAGGCGGCCATTTTGGATTTTTGCAAACAAAACACGAATGAGGCTTTAAAACTTGAAAAGAAGGCATGAAATGAGTTCCCCGTAAAAAATCAACTGAAAATGAGGTATTACAAAGGAATATATGATAACTTCTTCGTATGTTACAATTTTTTAATGGCCTCTGGCGGCCATTTTGGATTTTCGCGAAAAAAAACGTGTTCCGCTCCTGGGAAACTTTGGGACTTTTTACAGGTCCTTAAGGATGACAATCTGAACAACTCCTGAAATTTTCAGCTTTATATTATTTTTTTCCATCTTTACCCCTGAAAATGCCTAAAATTCCTGGACTATTACACTAACGTTACAAAACTCATCACAAACAAGTTAACAAAAAGGCAACAAAATGATGTTTAGGCTTATACAATGACATATATCCATGTATATATTGCTAGAATATATTGCTATGACGACTTGCTCTTTATATTTAAATTTTGCTGTTTGACAAGACTGTCTCGTCTTTAAATACAAGAAAGTCCTTCTGTTACACTGGAAATGTTAAAACTGATGTTGGTTAAAAATAGCGCCTCGTAATGCGTTCACTCTTTGGAGGCCCCGCTTTATACATCATTGTGCACTGTTGTACAGATACACTGGATACCTGATAGCTTCATAAGTTCATAGCATGTTGAGGACAAACAACTGGCAGCAGCAATGGGTAAGCGCCTTATTATCCTCATATATAATCACTGATTTTACACCGTGAAAGATAAATATACCCAGACATTTTTAATCTGGATATGTGGCTTGACATCAGCAGTGATATGTGTTTGTACATACATATTTTCAACAGGGCTTATCAACCCTCCGCCCAGTCCCTCACCGGTTAGGCCGTCAATTTTAGGCCTATTCGACTGGACATTTTGGGTGCAAAACAATCACACCACCCACCAGGGGCGTGCGCAGCTTTCTGTCAAGGGAGGGGGATCTCAAGAGGTAAATTTTAGAAAAATATGGAAAATTTAAAAAAATCTGCAGCTCAAGGGGGGAGGGGGTCAGGACCCCTCTAACATACATTGTATCTGCGCAGTGTAGCAAAAACTGCTGTGTTCTACCAGTCGAAAACGATTTTATAAACGTGCAGTGTAGAATACGGTAACCGATAACGTGCTTAGATTATAGTTAAATTGATCACGTGATTTTACTGCACCTTTGTGCACCCGCTTTTTTTATGGGTGCAAGAAGGTGCTGCACCAATTTGGGTGTAAGACCACCCGAATACAAAAAGTGCTGCACCAAAACAGCACCAAAACAACCCCGTCGAATACTGGTAGACTATTGCCTGGCGAGCCCGGCCAATTTCATTTATGGTCGGGTATAGGCCAAGGTTCTTAGTCACGTGACCTATATTGCCTGTGCTATTGAGGCCCGTGAATAATTTTCTGGGTCAAGTCATAGAAAATGCGTCAGAGGGGAAGTACATGGCTAAGATTTCAGCCCTGTGTCAACCACATGGACCCGTTCCGGGTCAGCCACTGCTGGGGCTAGGAAATACAATACTGTGAACAACTCTTCATCCGGGGAAGTGACCTTTCAAAAATGCCTGAATTCGGGGATTACCCTATTTTCATCTAAAAATAGCAACAAGTCACAAACATTCGCCACTGGGGAATACCAGAGGCTACATGAAGCTCGGCCACGCCGCGTAGTGTGGCTCGGGGTACAAGAGTAGGTAGACTATTGACTGTGATGTTGTTTTCGCAGCCCACAGCCCCTCTAGCTAGAAGAAATAGGCCTACTATTATTAGCCATGTAAACACTAATAATATTACTCAACAAACATCATTTCAATGCTAACCTATAATCTAATATCATTGTGAGGATTTGGGGCTATTAAACATGTTAAAGAACTTTATACTTGTTACGTCACCTGACCAATATTGTCCATGTTGTCCTTCCACTTCAGTGCCATCTGGTGAATAACACAGGCTTAGCTAGGCTATTTTTTCAATTGTCAAAGATCAGGGGAATTTAACAAATGCGCCAAATACCAATAATTAGATATTATTGTTATGTTATATATTATTTCATTATATACTAGGCGTTCTGATTGACTGAGCACCCGAAATGTAAATATTTTTATTCAGCGAAACGAAACAACTCTATGATGTTCGCACTAGAGTTATCGTTAAAAGCTATTGATAATATAATGGTGCCTTTAGTTATGGCTGCTTCTGCTACTTTTATGTTTTATCAGGGTGTTTATGTTGGCACATTTGATCCCTTAAGTAGGCCTAATATAAAGTCGGTACTATTAGCAGAAAAGTTTCATAACTGCCTTCACAACGAACATTAGCATGATTAGTACTGATTTTATTTGATTGATTACAGATTTGAACCAGCGAAGTATCTTTTGAGTTTGTTTGCAATGAACATGGACATAGAACCGACGCACGCTTTCCTTGTGGCTGCAAGATACTCATTTCTGTCACAGAGTATAAAAACAGGCAGTTTTGTATATTTTAATTTCCTAAATGTTGAACGTGAGCTGGAAGTCCATGTGGGAAATGACGAGTGTTCAACTTCAATGAGTATAAAACAAAATATCAGTGCTACTGTTGAAAAGGCATTTGTGTGTGATACATGTCATAAAGGATTTACACTGAAGAGCAGTCTTAAAAGACATCAGCGTGTTCACACTGGTGAGAAACCTTATGCATGTAAAACATGTGACAAACGATTCACTGATTTCACAAGTTTAAAACATCATGAAGTAATTCACACTGGGGATTATTCTCATTGCTGCGATACATGTGGTAAACAATTTACACAGAAGAGCAGCCTGACAACACATCAGCGTGTTCACACTGGTGATAAACCTTATGAATGTAATACATGTCATAGACGATTCGCACATATAACAAGCTTAAAGTATCACGAAGCCACTCATACTAGCGATTGTTCTTATTGGTGCGATATCTGTCATAAAGGATTTATGCAGAAAAGCCACATGAAAACACATCAGCTTGTTCACACGGACGAGAAACCTTACATGTGTTTTATATGTGATAAAACATTTAAACTTCAGCAATATCTGAAAAGGCATCAACGTGTTCACACTAAATAGAAACCTTTTAAATCGAGTTAATGTAAATATTTAAACATATAATTTATTTGAACTGGACAGCCCAAAATAACACCAACCGATATTGTTCTAAATATATACAAGTAGACTATAATCTGGCAATGTGGCCGATATAACTAGTTCCTAAAATCTACCAAACGTTGACCCGATGTTGGTTTAATGCTGGTGCAACATGCTGGCCCAACATTAAACCAACAAATTGGTGGGTTTTATGCTGAGCATGTTCAGTAATGTCCATCATTAATAATCTGTGATATCTTGTTGTTTGCCAATACCATGTACATGATGTAAACCATTGATTTTTATCATTCATTTGCTCCCACAAAAATGATATTATTTTAAACAGATTTACCTGTGAAAATCAGCATTCTGTTACTGATCTGTTAATATGGTGAAATCAAATTGGAGGTCGAATAATTAAGTTCAAATAAAATCTTACAAGGGCACATTATTTGTCTTGTTCAACATTACACAGTTACACGTCATATCATTGCATAACTTTCTAGTTATCCTGATTGCTCATTCGTTTCGGTTTTGGCTGAGACATATGCAGCCCTGCTCAAGTATCGGTGTTGCATGTACACACTATTGTGCTGTCACACCACTGGAATGCACTGGCGAGCGTAGCGCCACTTGACCTGTTAACCCTGTTAACCTATTACCTGGGGTGTGCTAATGTATTTCGTGTAGGATTCAGGCTCCTACAAAACACACAAGGTTATCCCTGTGTGCATACAACACACAAAAGCTATGTATGGTGGTCAAGATTTAGGCTAGCCTGTGCATTTTATTCGATTACTATCGCGGCCATCTTGGATTGTATGTGACCTATATATGGGATAACCTTGAAACGTCATTCATTGATTAAACATTGATTCAGAAGAAGAAAACACCAAATTCAAAGCCACCAGGTAATTTGATTTCGCCATTATGCCCGTTCGGCTGTCAGCCACATTCAAACAAAATAATTTGGTGAGTACATACATGTTTGGTTAAAGCGACTCAATCAGGCTAAAATCATAAAAAATCGGTGATTTTATTTTGGCTTTCTAATATAACCATATGATGTAAACATGTCCAGAGACTAGAACTGCAAAAGTTTTTTTTAATTTTTCTGTTGCGCACTTACCAGTTAATTGGTAAAGTGGGCCAACGTATTGCCTGCAAGATTTGTTGGCTCTACGCCGACCCAGCATCTTAGATGATGGACCGGCGTCGCACCAATGTCTGTTCCAATAAAAATCGGTGATTTCATTTCGGCTTCTTAATATGACCATATGATGTAAACATGTCCATAGACTAAAACTGCAATTTTTTTTTAAATTTTCTGCTGCGCATTCACCAGTTAGATTAGATATAGAGACGAAATTCCCGTATTTCTAATTTTTGACATGGTTGTCAATAATTAGTACTCAGGAATTTCGGCTCTATATCTAGCCTAACTGGTGAATGCGCAGCACAAAAATTAGGAAAAACTTTTGCAATTCTAGTCTATGGACATGTTTACATCATATGGTCATATTAGAAGCCGAAATAAAATCACCGATTTTTTGACGATTTTAGCCTGGGCCAGTCCCTTTAAGGGAATAAGCCCTAACTGGTTCCTGTGTCGTGACAGAGGTGTGATTCGTTTTGAGTGAGTTAGTGCTCTGCGTGCAATAAGCTGACTGCACGTGGAGCATCGATTCGCTTAGACATGAATGATGCAAATGAATCGACTTACATTGTGGGGACGAAGTAGAGTGTTTTTCACTATTGAGTCCAACTCTGGAGAAATAGAGTTTTTTTTGTATATATTGTAAAGCTGCAGCAATTTCCTCTGTAAATACAACTGTAACAAAGCTTCATGACTTCTTCTCTGCCAAAACATGCCGAGAATCACAGTGACTTTTAAGTATAGGATAAAACCCGAGCAGCTCTACATTCAGTCTTAGCTGTGGGAAAGGCCGAGGCCGTGGCTTTTTCCACAGCTAAGAATGTAGAGCCCCGAGTGTTTTAACTGACTTAAAATACATCTGACCATAATGAGGATCTCTCATAATCAACTGCTCGGTCACACGTGACTGACTATAATGCCACAGGCCTAGCATGATAATTAGTCTGTGCTTGATCCCCGGCTTAGAATGTAGTGGTCTGAAAATAATGTAGTGGTGTGTTTTAACAACATGTAGAGTTCTGGAAAGTGAAAACGAGTCTGTCTGCAGGAATTATCGGGCGATGTAGCACATTGCTTTTGTTTTGTTTGCAGGGTTTGCGCTGTCTTTTGTAGGGCTAATTTGGTAGCTCCCTTTTTCTGTCTTTGAGAAACAAACTACATATAATGATCATGGGATCATTCATTTTATCAGATGTCTGAACACGAAGTATGCTCTCAAGTTTTCTTTATTGATGATTATTATTTCACAAGTTTCCATCTATGTTGGTCTCCATGATTATACAATTCTGAATAAAAACGGTCTTATTTAATTAACACTTGGACAATAGTTATATAGATCAGACTTTGCGATATATAATTATCACTCACTGACGGTCTGAGTAACTCAGATGGCCGGTCCACTCCTTGCTCCCTGCATCCCAATACAGGCACATCACCTGAGGGTTGCGTCCCTGCATTCCTCTGTCACAGCATACCCGGTCCCCCTGTCATTGTCACTTACAGCGTTGATGCAACGCTGGAGCCATGGTCGTCGTTCTGATCACACAGCCGAATTTCAGTATTGTACGATCTACATATTGTTTTAAGATTTCGTCAGTGTGATGACAAAATATAGTGGTGCAGTAATTAATATTCAATTTGATAAATATTGAGCCAATTACCATGAATATAATGATGCTACACGAAGTATTAAGTCTACTAAAATATATCTTTCAAAATACATTACATTTTACATAATCAGCAATTTACATAAGCAATTTCATTGAAGAATATAGTTAATCCCAACATTATGTAATTAAACATACATTGTATAAATCAAACCAACATCCCATAATAATTTATAAAATAGGATATAGAAAATATAGAGGGTGAAATAACCTGTGATGCCTGGCATTCATGTGGCCACCTACTCTGAACCAAAAGCTAGTTAATATTTTATAAATGTTCCATCTGTGATAACACATATATATGAGAATAGATACAAAGTGAACGATGTAATGCATCACATATACCATCTAAATAAAACACATATATAGTATAATGCGTCACTTATATCCTCCAAATAATAACACATAATTAATTATAGCGAACGCTATAATGCGTCACATATACCATCTTAATAAACTACACATGTAATGAACGCTATATTGCGTCACATATATCCTCCAAACAAAATATACACAAGTATAGTGACTGGCTATAATGCGTTACATATATCATCCAAATTAATAACATACACATAATTATAGCGAACGCTATAATGCGTCGCATATACCCTCATCATTCTGTTATATAATACATATATGTCCTTCCCATTTGATACTGCTCAATAGTCAGACAGTGATTGTGGTACTAATATGTCACCCAAGTTTTTTCAAATATCACTCGTGTTTGTTTGCTTGTATATATTGTTTGTAACAATACATCGTTTTTTTTTAAGAAATAGCTTATTGTGTTTAAAATCATTACACAATAATTCTGGGTATGAACATGAATACATGATGAATACATGCCATTGTCACTTAACCCCTACAGCGCGGGGATCAACTTTAGTCGTCAGAATCTGACGTCTATAGACGTCAGATTCTGACGACTAAAGTCGATCCCTGCACTTTAAGAGTAAAACATATTTTTAATGGTCATAGACCCATAACATATTCAATGAATCAGAAAGAGCTAACAGAGACATTTATGATGATTTCAAATTGGAAAAAACCCTTTGGTCTCCATAGTTTACATTAAAAAAATCGGCGCTTTAAGAGTTGAGGTCAAACACAATGTGTCAAATAAATTTAATTAAAACAGTCATTTTATCAGTCATATATTCCTGGGAATTGATGGATCTTTCGCCCATTGTCGCAGCTGCTTGGTCTGTCCCTTTCCAAGAGAAGGCATTTTGTCCACAAATTCAATAATCATATCCGCAATTATGGGTGATAATATGTGATCTGAAATGCAGAATGGAGCTAATTAAAAAACTATATTCTACATAAATATTTGCTTATGTTAAACAATTTGATTTGAGCTATTAAAATGTTTTACGTTACATAACATATACATTCACCCTGTATAAGTAAAGCAGTTACGATGTTTATTAGACCAAAACGCAGCCTATTGTGGTAGGGGCGGCCTGCCGTTAGCCGAGTTTACCCGTAGATTCAGCATATTGTTGTAAGGACGGTCTAGCCTTAGGCAAGTTTAACCTTAAACACAACATATTGCCATAGGGACGGCTAAGTGTGAGGCGAGTCTAATGTTGGACTCAGCCTATTGCTGTAAAGACGGCTAAGCGTTAGGCGAGTTTAACCTTAGGCGCAGCGTATAGTTAATAGCAGAAAACGCAGCCTACTGCTGTAAGGACGGCTAAGTGTTCGTCGAGTTTAAAGGTATGGTCAACTGTCAAAATTCGCAGGACAAGGTTCCCCCAGAATGCAATAGTGCCCGTTGGTAGGCCAAGGCCCTATTCCATAATAATCCTAAATATGCGTTTCATAGCCAAAGCCTCATCAAAAGCAAGTTCTCAAATCACAGCAAGTTCATATATACTTGAGCAACATCTATGAGTTAATAATTCAAAGCCCTTGGCCCTTGCCCCTACTTGGTCGCTGGCTTGCAAACAAACTGACTGTATTACTGTTGGGATGTGGAAACGGTCCTGACCCCACAGCTTGTATTGACACCCAGTAAACACAAAACATTTGTATGACTTTATGCAATGTTGGACCAACGTCGAAGACGTTGGGCCGACGTTGTATAAATTTTATACAATTTTCTTGTGTTTGCTGGGCAGGAGGACTTTCTCTCAAACATTGTGCATTTATCCAATGTTGGTTCAATGTTGGGCCAGCGTCGCAGACCTTGCCCTATTATTAAACAGCATTGGATCAATGTCTTGTTTAAGTAGTATCTTGTAATCAGTTTAGTGGCTATATTATTATGCCGTCAATCTGTACTCAATAGGCTACTGTTGGCCTACACTTGACCATGCCTGGTGACTCCCAGGCATGCGCATTTTGCAGTTGAATGATTTTTTAATCTTAGACGCAGCCTATTGTCATAGGGACGGCATAACATAAGCATATTGCTGTAAGGATAGCTAAACGTTAGGCGAGTTTAAACTTAGACGTAGCCTATGGCTGTAAGCAGGTAAGGACGGCTAAGCGTTAGGCGAGTTTAACCTTAGACACAGCCTATTGTTGTAGAGACGGCCTAACTGTACACCAGTTTACCATTAGACACAGCCTATTGTCATAGGGATGGCATAGCATTAGCATATTGCTGTAAAGACGGATAAGCGTTAGACGAGTTAACCTCAGACGCAGCCTATTATTGTAAAGGTGACTAAGCATTAGGCGAATCTAACCTCAGACGCAGCCTATTGCTGTAAGGACAGCTAGGTGTTAGGCGAGTTTAATCTTAAACGCAGCTTATTGTTGTAAGGATAGCTAAGGCATAAGGCGAGTTTAACCTTAGACACAGCCTATTGTTGTAGGGACGCCCTAGCATTAGCATACTGCTGTAAGGATAGCTAAAGGTTAGCTGTTAAAAATTTTATGCCCGCATCAATGCCTATACATTTGAATGCGGGGTTGAATGATACCTACAACATTCTCGATAAAAGGACATCAAACAAATAAGGAGCAACATTCTCAGTTGATTTCGTGGTTACGCCACTGATCACGTTATTGTCTTAACCCTTTAACCCCTCACGATGTACTAAGGCATCATTTTATATCAATGAAAACATACTCGATTTTCTTACAGCTAAGTGTTTTGGGAGGTAAATTTCGATGACACTGTTCTACGAATACATGGTAATTTTCTTTAATTTATCACCCACTCCCAGTCATCTTTACCCATTATAAGTCGAGAATTGCGACAGCAATTCGCGGCTTGTGGTGGATAAAGATGGCAATAGTAAATTCAGGCTTGAAAGGGTTAAACAGATCAGCCTTGACTGATTAACATAGTGTGAGAAAACATACCATGATGACAGACATTGTATTTTTTACGCCATTTAATTAAATTAAAGTATGCACACAATTAAATTATACTCGCCATGTAATGTTTGTTTTAACATAGATTCAGTAATCGTGTCTTTGTTGCTGGGGACAACGAAACAATAAGGAACCTGACTAGCCTTAGGATGGTTCACAGGCACAGTGGCGGAGTCAGCAACTCCTGGATAATTCAATAATATGTTGTTTATTTCTGAAGGGAATATCTGTATAAAAATTACAAAACATATGGATTATAAGGGAACGAAACAAAATAGCTGGTTGTCCTAAGTCAACAAGACGTTCTTTAGACCACAGGTCCTTGTGGTCAATTCATCATCGTGTGTTTGTGCGTATGCCTATATAGACAATTAGGGCGCTACCTTTAAAGGAGTAGTCCACTGTGTACAAACAGCAGGACACATATGTATAGGATAAAGCCCGAGGAGCTCTACATTCTTAGCTTTGAAAAAGGCCGAGGACTTTTTCCAAGGTAAGAATGTAGAGCTCCGAGGGTGTTAACTGATTTGAAACACATACGACCATAATCAAATAATGAAAATCCCCCATAATCAACAGTTTGGTCGCGCCTGAGTGATTATAGTACTATACAGGCCTACCATGATAATTGGTCTGTACTTGATGAGCAATAACTCGCCATTCCCGGCTTAGAATGTCGTGGTCAGACAAAGAACATAAAGTAGCGGTGTGTTTTAAGTATAGAGGCCAGTGGGGTACAACTAAAACATATTTAGAGTGGTCTATAGCTATAAGAGACTGTGGAGTGACTTGGGAATATTTGGCAATAGTTTACCCTCTGTTTGTGACAATTTTTGTATACCCTTTTTTCAACAATTTTTTTATTTCGCGATATTCAATACTGCACGACTCTGGGTGTAGCTGAGCTACTTCTCTGGTTCCATGAGCCACACTACGCGACGCGGCCGAGTTTCATGTAGGCTCTGGTAGGCAACAGTGATGAATGTTTGTGACTAGTTGTTATTTTTAGATGAAATTAAGGTCTTCCCCGAATTCAGACATTTTTGAAAGGTCACTTCCCCGGATCTTGTATTGTTTACTGTAAAAACAGTATTGTATTTCCCCTCTGACGCACTTACTATGACTGGACCCAGAAAATTATTCGTCGGCCTAATTAACATACACTAGCTAGCCCAAGTGGCTGAAGCAGGTTTCAGCCACAGATTGACCCCGTACAAAATTGTGAGACATTTTTTGGACGGTAAAAAATAGTTTTTTTAGATCCTGATCAGAAACATTTCAACTCCCTCATTAAAAAGTTATGGACATTTAACAGAGATCACTCTCAGTCACCACCATGTTGAATTTTTCGGGTAAAGCAAATACATCAGTCCATGGCATCGGAGAGAAGGACATTGTTAAGCTACACCCCCTATAATTTGCTAATTGAGCCCTGTGGTATGCATATACAGCCTGATGAAAAAAAATATCCCTGGTTGATCTCTCCTGATTTCACATAGCTTATTTCACAAATTGGAATGATCAGCAAATTTCCTGCTCAATGCGGATCAACCAATAGTGTACTGTGGATGGTGCCAACACGTGGGCAGCTAAATTATCGAGCTTGGTTATAAAAATGCAGAGAGAGGGGTCGAGCTCACAGCGAGAGTGTTTCTTCACGAAGATGTCCCCCACCTTTCCAAATGAAGTGTAGTGGATGTGAGCGAGTGCTAGAGCCGAGAGCCTTCCCTATGTCATGCTTGCCCTAGCTTAGGCCTATCTATGAAGTCTATACAGGACACTTTTACTACGATCACTTTCAAAGCTTGTGGCTGGGACAGTCCCACAAATTTTCAAGAGGGTATGGATTTTAGGGAACATGATTTCATCACACTGTTTCAGAGCTTCTGCATATTATGTGTATATATGTGTTTGGTGCCGGCACACGGGTAATTCAAGTATCGGGCTTGGTTATATAAAGGTAAAGAGATGGGTGCGATCACACAGAGTGTAACAAAAGCAGATTTCCACAAAACTTGCTGAGTAAAGCGACCTTTGCAAAATTTGATTGAAAAACATTTGTTGTATTATTGTTAACTTTTATCACTGATAGTTAAACTTGATAAGTAGGCCTGGTCGTATAATTATAGCGGGAAGACGAAAATAAATTAATAGTGGAACAATTCTAGATTTTATCATTTTGGAGATTTGTTGTCCCTCACACATCCCAAAGAGTAAGTTCTGGGTATTTATAAATGAAAGGGAGAAGAAACGGCACGTCTTCCAAATTTAACCCTTTAATCCCTCAAGATGCATTAAAGCATCATTTTACATCCATGAAAACATAATTTATTTTCCTAAAATTATGGGTTTTAGAATGGAAACTTCTACGAAATTGGTTTTCCAATACTTAGCAATGTTCCTCAATTTCTCACCTACTTCAAATCATCTTCATCTACTACAAGTCAAGAATTGCGACGTGGCTTGTAGCGGATGAAGATGACAATGGTAAATTCAGGCTTCAAAGGGTTAAGTTGCAATCTGTTTGACAAGTATACAGATTATATTTTTACACAGTTGCGGATCCAAGGAGTGGCGCATTTTGTGCCAAATGCTTCCAAAAATTCTTAAATTGGCATACATATACAAACGCATTCTGATGATGGGTGCGCCCACGTTACATACCTGACCAGCCGCGTGGTTAATTATGTCACTGGCGCTGTCTTGTATATAAACATATCCATCTTCGTCATAGTATCCAATGTCCCCTGTATAGAATAAACAAAGTTATCGTACAGTCTGCCACCAAAATATGATAAAATGCAAGAGGACTGAGCATTTTCAGCTTGCATTAAAAATTGAATAGGCGGGTACACAGAAAAGCAACTCCTGCTTCACGTTCACAATGTAAAATGAGCAACGTTAAATCAGATAAGTCAGCTATTTTTCAATTAAAGGTTATATCATTTTTATTATCGGATAGCTCCGGGAACTGGCGTTCAGCAACAGTCATGACAAAATTGGAGATGGGTACATCTGATCTACATGTTCGTAAGTATGTTTTTACAAATGGAATATATTAATATCCGTACAGGATTCATATCCGTACATGATTCAGGAACTATACGATAAATTATGCACATGACAGTAACTATTTTATTTCAAGCGTTAATTATCTGGTATCGTCAATAAGCATAATTGAACATGCTAAATAAACATAACATCTCAGCTCGGAGTATCTACTCCATATAAGATTGTAATGTGCGCTGAGTAAACAAGGATATGCCCTCAGATGTCTGATGATGATGATTACGATACAAGTGACAGTCTGTCACTGATTAAAAATTATTCCGTTTAATAGGGCTATGGCAGCGATTTCTGTCATCTAAAACTTTACAGCAGTCCGTGGCCTAGATGACATTCTGCATTCTATGTTCAATATTGCGGATAAATTACAAGATTCTCATTTGAAAATAAAATCCGCCTTTCAACAATCCTCCATGAATTCATTTTTCAAACTGCACTAAGCTGTTTTGTGACAATCATTGAAAGAATATGTTTTCATTATTTAATTTATTTTATTCAATTTAGCATAATTGTATAGTCAATTTTAACTTTGCACTAAATAAAAACACTAATTTTCTAAACAGCGGCAATAAACGTTGAACACATTTTACTATTGTTATTATTCATTTCATTATTTATAGCATATATATGCATACTTGATTTGATATCATATAGCAGGACACCACGTGGTATTTATTGCCCGATCCCTAATGCGGTCAGACCGCCATTACGGCAAAAAAATTCCGGCCCGTACTTGACCGCATTGCCGGGAGTCTACTGTAATGTATTCAGATACCATGCAAACACGATTCATTGAATCAATGTTGGCATTAAACGAGTATTGTGTCAATGTAGCGTGTTTGCTTGCTAGATGCAGTAAACATTCAAGTTTAATGTGTTCACGACATAATATAAAACCCCATCAAATGTAAGGAGACATGTTTACCGAACAAATAATGCATGTACTAGCTACACATATTTATTGGACAAAAACAATCATCAACAAAATTGAAATAAAAAATATTAAAGACACGACCACAAATGTGCTACATGAAACTTCTCCAAACAACCACATCAAATTGATTTGGATATGTCATATGCACACTCACAATGCATTCAAAGATGTGTAAACACAATACATTACACCTATATTGTTCAATGCTGGGACACCCAACATTGAAACAGCACTCGTGCTGACTGGTAGATTACACGCTTACCCGATCGAAACCACCCATTTGCATCCGCTTTCAATTTTGTCTTTTCTTTTTCCTTGAAATAACACAGCATTGGTGTCTGTGATTTGACGTAGCATTCTCCTATATTGTTTGGGCCAACTTCGTCTGCGGTGTTATAGCGAAGAAACTAAAAATAAGGAACAAAATGATTTAATTACGTGGTGTAATAATACAATCATAAAAAGCTGAAAACTGGTGATTGCTGAATAAATTACTAGCTCAAAACAAATGAACTGTATCCATATATATGTTTTGAAACTATTAAATCTACATTATATGAAATATTACAGATCGCACCTGCACTTCTGATAAACTGTCAGTTTTGACAACCTTGTTTACGGAATGATGGGCTGTCATTGTACACTATACACTCCTTGATAACGTTTTTGTAAATTTATTTCAGACCTATTGTGATGTATCACCATGTACTTTCACAAGCTTAGTATCTGATCATTTAGCATATTATATCAGAATTATTGCCACCAGTACAATTTTTGAACCCACTATATAGACTTTTTTTCAAATAATTATTCGAACGAATCCATACATCATTTTAAACCAGATATAATAACCGCATGCCTGGTCAAAAAAATAAACTTCGATCCAAAAATCCAAATGTATAGATCGAAACATTTTTTGCTGATTAAATTAAAATAAATTAATGATAAGGAGACAACAAGAAATTGTTTCAACAAACAATTTGCAAATATCGGCAGTACACTGACATCAGGCCTAAATGATGTACCCAGGCACTCACACATGAAATTTTGTTTGTACGAGTTTTTCTTTTTAAAATATAGTTGAAGATATTGTAGCAAAACTTAGTGATAACATTAATTATAAAAATATATTAATTGCATTAGCTACATTTATAAAAAAACATTTAGCTGTAATAATAAATCAGTCGCTTCAAACTAGTTTTTTCCCTAAGAAAAATAAACATAGCTAGAATCATTCCTCTGTTTAGAAAGTGTTACAAACGTGAATTAGTAACGATATAACGTAGCTGCTGAAAAGTCAGCAAAGCCTGATTGATGTACATTACAGTTTAATATGCTGTAGTGGCTGGGTGGGTGGTACATCAACAGTTTTGTCTTAACTAAACGGTAATGAACAACGGACAGGTAGAGTCTGTAATCTGGTAATACTTTAACGTTAAACAGACATTGGCGCGACGCATATCTTTAGGCCTTTGCATTTATGTGTGTAGTTCACTGAAGGACAGTCACTTGAAAATCACGTTACCACTGTAGAGAGAGTAGACTCTATGAAGGAGATGTGTCAGATGTGGTCAGATGTAGTCTGTATCATGATGTTGGTTGGTGTGCGTGTGTTACACTGCTCACCCTAGACACTGCTATTTCGCATGTTAAAATGTGCAGATGGTTGACGTCATATGTCCCCCGCTCTCAATTTCAAGTATTGTAGTAAGCTTGTGATTGGCCGGCTGTCTTGCTAAAAGTACCCTGATCGGCTGGCGAGAATATTATGGTGGGAGAGGGGTGGGTGTAGACGACACCTGTGTGGAGCCCAGCAAACGCGAGGATTTGACCCGATGCTGTTTCAATATTGGCCCACCGCCAACGGCGCTGGACCAACATTGAAACAACATTGGGTCAAGTCCTCGTGCTTGCTGGGAGAGCTGTCTGCATTTTGATACACGCATGCCGTCTGTGTCTGGTTGGAACAGGCTGCACAATGCTCTGTGTATGCGTGTGTATGTGCGCCATACTTTGAGGGTTGTTGCCAATTCTACTGAATGACTCCTACATCAGTGTACATGGTGAGATGAGCGATACCGGCTCATAGTAGGTTAAAGTGCAGTCCTTATCTTGTTCACCACAGCCATCAGTTACGTTTCTCCCTTCATTAGGTCATTGTGGCTGGTGTCGCCCAGAATGAGCTCACCATCACTATAACCCACATCACTCGTCAATTCACAGACTCTGGCCGGTCTGGGCGAGGCTCCATAAGGTACAGGTACAGGTAAGCGATATATGACACACACATGCACGCACAGTCATTATGTATAGGGTTGAGGTGCTCCCGAGGGTGAATAGTAACCCAAGGCACACACACACACACGCAGAGTCGTAACATTCCTCCCCCCTTAAAGAAAGTTCCATACGGGTGAAACTTAAGTCAATACGGTATTTAACATTTCACAAATCAAACTGTTCAATTAGTGCGAGACAACGTTTCCGCCACTACATTAAGTTTTCCTTTGACATGAGTAATATATATATATATTATATTCTTGTAACACGAGTTACCAGCTTAGTAGCCTTCTATTTTTATCCTTCATTGTTTCAGGAAAGTAAGAGGGTTGTGATTTTGTAAACACTACTGTGGTAAAAGTGGATCCACCTACGTAAACTTCAAAATACTGTAGCGCTGTCAAAAGAGGCAAAGCTACCTTTTCGATGGTTGAATAGTTTTTTTGGTGCTGGTTCAACATCTTAGAATAGTAGCTAACTGGATGTACTACACCATTGTCATCTTTCTATTGGAGCACTACACCTATGCCGATGTCACTAACGTCGACAGTTAATTTAAAGTTTTCGTTAAAGTTTGGCGTAGCTAGAACAGGTGTCGAAGCAAGTATGGCTTTTATCTGTTCAAACGCTTTTTAGCACTATTGACCACTAAAAGTTCACTCCTTTACTTAGTAAATTCGTCAGAGGAGCAGCTAGGTCGGCAAATTTTTTACAAAACTCTTCAGAAGCCTGCCATTCGTAAAAATCGCATTGACCCTTTTCTGTCCAGAGAAATGCAACAAATTTACCGTAGATTAACGTCGGCAAAAAAACTTTTCGGTATAGGCCAGTATCAAGCTACCTCCTTCCAGTTGATTTTTTCCAAATAATGATTTTCTTGTAGTTTAGTATATTCTACACAGATTGTCAGTTGTTTGAAACTGCCCAGCCCGGGGATCGAACCACCAACCCTGACATCGTGATGCCTGAGTGCTACGCATCTAGCCATAGAGTCGACTCATTGGCCAGAGTAGTAATCACTCCAGTCCACCATACTCATACCCGGCTACATACTCCCCTCTCAAATATATGCTCGTCCCCGAGCAGCCTTCAACACACTCGTGGGTTAAATTCTCCTGCCTGCCTTTTACCGCAACCCTATCCCCAGTGTTCTGTACTGAGGTCAGGCCTATTGGTTCTGCATTACCGGTAAGGAGCCCCACATTGGGCGCCAATGTAACAGTGTTGAAACTGCCCAGCCCGGGGATCGAGCCACCAACCCTGACATCGTGATGCCTGAGTGCTACGCATCTAGCCAAAGAGTCGACTCATTGGCCAGAGTAGTAATCACTCCAGTCCACCATAAACACACCCGGCTACATTTGCATGCTCACAATTGTTGTATAAATTTGCTTGGAGCTCATCATTATATACACCTACTATAAGTAACAGTTAATTATAGCGAAACGTCACACGTAAAGTTGACCATGTCACATAATATATCAAAATGACCAGAATAAAGCAAGGAAACCATCTGTGATACCCCAATTAGCAACATATCTAACCGTTGACAACGCGGTTAATATTTACTAACTTTACTAACTTCTGCACCCTACATATACGTTTGTACATGTATGTTTGGCATGACACAATCAACAAAAAATATGCGACAGAGATCTAGTAAATTTGACATCATGTTTATCACAGCCCTGTTGTTTTTTTTGTCATGAAGCTAAAAGGATATTATGTGTGCTATGGCCACAAGTGTATATACAATTAGAGATTCATCACAGCAGCTGGCTGTACACAACAGCTTAACAGTGGTACGGAGAAAAGCGGGATACCGTTTAAAAAAACTAGATTGTTTTTTCTGTTATTGCTGTGTATTTCTCCGTCTACACTGTTGTCGATTTCTGCGCAGCTATAGATTCAAAGACAAAGAGGTCTTTAAACATTACCATTCATAGGAATGCTTCATATATGTCATGGGACTAGTGTCAGGTCATATGAAAATACATGAAAATTGTGTTTTGAAGGACAAACTGTAGAAAGTTAGAGTAGGTACTGTCGGAACCAATGTATGATGAACGTTCCACGTCTAATACATGAATGATTGTACGAAAGTGTGTAATCGTGTAGCTACTAATAATTGCATACTTCTGCAACTGAAAAAAATGTTTGTATATACATATAAGTGTTGTGTAAATTTTTTATTCTGCTAATATGTTCTATAAATTGACAGGATATACTACATCATATGATTTAACTGTACCAAATGTTCATGCCACACAACGGAATGTACATACGAAGCCGAATATGTCAGCATATGCCAGTATAAATATAATGAGTGATGCACCTGAGTAGACAAATGACATACATGCAAAATAAAGTGGTGGACTTCATTTGCAGTATTTTTGTTTTTGTCAGAAAGGCATCACATATCAGATGTTGCCATAGCATCACTCATGATAGTTGTAAATCTTGTGAAATTCATTACTGTGCTGTATTTATCCACAACGACAATGACAATTAACTAAGTGTTAAAGTTATTTCGAAGTAACACGCACAAGGTTAAATTACATCAGTTGCTGTGTTTCGAACGGAAACGTGCAGTAATCAAAGCAGAACGAAAAATGATTTTCTTTATTAGTAGTTCATCTGGCTATGTCAATATTTATTGATATTGTCCCTCCGCAGATGCCAACGTCCCTCGAAGCTACGTCAG
The DNA here is from genome assembly GCA_964017125.1 of Flabesymbios commensalis. Taxonomy (NCBI): domain Eukaryota; kingdom Metazoa; phylum Annelida; class Polychaeta; order Terebellida; family Flabelligeridae; genus Flabesymbios; species Flabesymbios commensalis. Next base: position 6,741,997 of record OZ024917.1, read on the forward strand.
GCCAAAAACAAGTGTCTATCGCCCTGAAAAATCATGTTATTACAACTTATCCAATAAATCTTGAAAACATATTTATTATTTGTCTACAATTACAGCATATATGCCTACATGTCTACGCCGAAACCACCTTGCTAAATATCACAGATCACCACCTCAGGTACCAACCCGCATAAAAGCCCAGTGAACCTGTGACCAACCGCCACTCCCCCCGCCCCTCCCCCGTAACGTCTACTGCTACCAGCATATAGAACAGTCGTACGTCGCCTGTACTCTTGTACAGATGACTAGCAGCCGCCAGACAGTCGACAGAGTGTACACACAGATAGTCTAGCGGCCCTACTGGTGGGGTCAATAGTCGAATATTACGCCCGCATAAACAGCAGTATTCCACTAGTAACCTGTCAAATTGTGATAATAGTTATCTGCCTGTGATAAACATATCTTCATGGTCATGCATGTCTTACACTTCTTGTTAGATATGATGCCTTTATAAGCAAATACTCTTGTGCAGTTATTCTTCTAGCTGTTTCAAGCTGCTAGTAGATTGTCGTGATTCTTTGTTCAATTTTAATTATTATTTGTTCAAGTTCTAGATCGGATGCTACTATTGAAATACAATATATCATTATCTGTTTAGTTCCAACATGAGGTGTATCAAGGTGTGTGATATTAGATCTGGTTCGAGACAACAATTAAGCCATTCTGTCTGCGAACATTGGATCTGTCATCTGTTCAGTATTGTGGCTGGATATTCCCTATCGTAATATTATCTAGCATATGTTTGCAAATAAAAGTCATACGACAATCAGTTGTGAGTGAATTACATACTACTTTGCTAAGGAAACCCACCTGTCAGCTCTGTATACAACTTAACAGACTCACCGTTAACGAGTGACGAGACAATGCTGCTGGAAAAAGGAATGAAATTCATCCCAACCAATCCCAAATGGGACCATGCACAGTGGTGTACAGACATTGGCAACTTTACAAAAAAGATCAAATCAAAATGGATATACGAAGGACAGACAAAGGCCAAAAATAAAACAAAATTAGAGTACGAGAAACTAAAAAGACCACACCAGACGACATGGCAACCACCCCTAAGCCAGCTGACAACTCCCCAACAGGACTTTATAAAAGAACTTTCCCGGGCGCTAACCAACCTGAAACCTCTCAACCAAAGAGATAATCTTAAAACACCAACGATGACAGAAATCCGCCCGCATCACCCCCGGGATCCCCTGTGGTGGTTCACGAGCAACCTGCTCGTGCCCCGCCACATGGGATACCTATTGTGGAGGTAGCCCAAAACCTCGGCCATATCCCAAGACCACAGCCACAACAAGCGACCAGCATGGACATCGAGTTCCGGTGTGGTCGCACAAATGACCGCATGATTGCCAGAGGTTGCCCCTTCACCATTTTCCAAGTAGCAGAGGCCTTTCGCATCAACATTCTGCAGCCCAACTTGGAGTTTGAACTTAACGCCCTCCGCAACAATCTGAGACCCCCAGCAGCCCAACCACCGACCATGCTCATAGATGGAAACATCAGAGAACATCGAACGCAGGACATTATGGAGCCAGAACACACAGCTGATGTTTAAAGAATCCCTACTGACACCAATCCTGAACATGAACTATCGCACCCCTGATGGCTATTCCGGCAGACGCCTCATAAACTTTAATTCACGTTCTTTGTTATCATTTTATCGCACTTGTATATATCATAAAACTGACGAACTCTAAAAAAGTCTCTACTCACCAACAGTTAGATGCTATCTCCATGTGGAGACCCGCATCAACCGTACCTGTTAAAACGTTAACATAAAACATAATGTATATATAAAATTCTGTTCATATGCATCTTACATTCTTCTATATTAAAACTTATTATATATAGATATAGAATAAATGTTTTTATTCGCCACATTATCTTTATAAATGTGAAACCAATTCTAAATCATTGCATTGTCCGCCCGCATACTCACAATCATCCTGTCCAGATGCCGAGACACCTTCTCCGTACTTCTGCCGCCTTTCTGCCACCGACCGTCCTTCACCACTTTCACGCTCTGTTTCAAACCCATCCATGCTCTGTCCGTCCACCGGCCGATAAAAACACCCCGCCTAACCATTGGCCCGATAAGAACCTGCATCAAACCAAACAACATAAGATATTCACATGTATGGGCCCAAAAAGAGCCGCCTAAGTATTAAAACCGCTCACTTACTATACTTTGTCGCTTTAGACACTTAAGCCGTTCTAACATGGTTACATGACTGCTGGTACCTAACTCCGCTTTCATTCTTCAACTTGATTAAAAGGTTATTGCCCTTATCACGTTTTGATCTAATATCTCATAAACATTTTACGCTTCCAATCCCTCAAATGAACAGCACTTGTGTCCCGGCCGGATAAGGTTCACTTTGTCCGGCCGGAGCAGGAGTGCGTGTTTGCCCGGCCGGACAAATACAATTTTGCCCGGCCGGACAGGTACGTTATATGCTCCTCTATCCGCCCGGACAACCATTTTTTCCGGCCGCACCTATATTGTTTGGCATTTTAGAATGTTTTTCACTTTACAAAAATGTTAAAACTGTGATGTCATATACTAATTGTTGCTATGATACTGTTCTGTAATAAACAAATTGTATACTTCCTCACCGGAAGATTACTATATAAGGAGACACAATAACCATGTTCTGTCACTCTGTACCTGAAGAAGGCAATAGCCGAAACTAGTAGTATAATAAACATCAAGATGAAGTAGACCTGCCTTTGTTCTACTTTCCATCACATAACCTGAGCAATCAGATGCAGTATAGCTAACAAACTTTAGAGGATACTGAATCCCACCTTTGATTTTGATGATTTAGAGAGTACAACCAACAGAACAACCATCATGCTCCAAACAACACAACAGTCGTCATCAACACCAGTAAACCCAAAAGACATGACCACAGCAGAACAGCAACCACCATTGCAATCTCCTAATGCCAAACAATCGGTACCAGGTCTAAACACTATACAACCAACTGCGCAGAAAACCCTAAAAGACGAAATATTACAACTAGGAACACGCACCAGCACCCCAACAAAAGGATGCAGCATCAGACTCATAGATGTTCAAAATTTAATGGGAGGCAACCAATCTATTAACCTAGAAGACTACGACTCTGCCAATGAAGATGGAGATATTACACAAATTAACAACAACCAGGATGCAGATATCAGCAATAACCTCACCAATCTACACCAGGCAATGATAACATCTCTTATTGTGCAACAGCCCACCACTAAAGTGATAAACAACATCATCCTAGCTACGAACAATAATGACAGCACATCAACAGATCAGAAAGAAAGGTTCGCCAATTACGAAAGAAGGATGTTGGACACATCCCAACCAAGCAACGAAAAAATAACAAATGAAACGTTTGAAACAATAAAGGAACAATCGACCCGCGATATCCCCACAGCTTCACCAATCAGCTCAACCTACAGGGCCCTTAGAGCGGAATTCCAAAAAATGATCAGGATAGATCATCACATTAAAAGTCTGAGTATATGCACCCAAAAAGGCCACATCCCAGCAGGACTGAGCCTATCTAAAAAACTCAATGTTATAGGCCCAAAACCAGAACTTGACATTGATTTGAGGAGAATTCAATACAAGGCTGAAATAGAAACATTAGAAAGACTGCTATCACATTACCAAGAAACACAAATTGAAAACCTATCAGCTTGCCGCAACCTAGACAAGCTATATTACAGGCTACCATCAGAAGAGAGATTACAAATTCGTTCCAAAATGATTCTAATGTCAGAATCACTAGCTTTTGAACTAAAACAAAAACGTTCGAAAAAACAATTGAATGTTGATATAAATACAGACTCAGATAGAGATGACTTGCCATTAGATAACAGACAGCCGCCGAAACCACAACGCAGACCGATCAGAGGCAGAAGACGTATACAAAACAACCAGGACCAGTAGGATCTCTAACAACACACAATGTCGGCTCCACCTGTCAGCTCTGTATACAACTTAACAGACTCACCGTTAACGAGTGACGAGACAATGCTGCTGGAAAAAGGAATGAAATTCATCCCAACCAATCCCAAATGGGACCATGCACAGTGGTGTACAGACATTGGCAACTTTACAAAAAAGATCAAATCAAAATGGATATACGAAGGACAGACAAAGGCCAAAAATAAAACAAAATTAGAGTACGAGAAACTAAAAAGACCACACCAGACGACATGGCAACCACCCCTAAGCCAGCTGACAACTCCCCAACAGGACTTTATAAAAGAACTTTCCCGGGCGCTAACCAACCTGAAACCTCTCAACCAAAGAGATAATCTTAAAACACCAACGATGACAGAAATCCGCCCGCATCACCCCCGGGATCCCCTGTGGTGGTTCACGAGCAACCTGCTCGTGCCCCGCCACATGGGATACCTATTGTGGAGGTAGCCCAAAACCTCGGCCATATCCCAAGACCACAGCCACAACAAGCGACCAGCATGGACATCGAGTTCCGGTGTGGTCGCACAAATGACCGCATGATTGCCAGAGGTTGCCCCTTCACCATTTTCCAAGTAGCAGAGGCCTTTCGCATCAACATTCTGCAGCCCAACTTGGAGTTTGAACTTAACGCCCTCCGCAACAATCTGAGACCCCCAGCAGCCCAACCACCGACCATGCTCATAGATGGAAACATCAGAGAACATCGAACGCAGGACATTATGGAGCCAGAACACACAGCTGATGTTTAAAGAATCCCTACTGACACCAATCCTGAACATGAACTATCGCACCCCTGATGGCTATTCCGGCAGACGCCTCATAAACTTTAATTCACGTTCTTTGTTATCATTTTATCGCACTTGTATATATCATAAAACTGACGAACTCTAAAAAAGTCTCTACTCACCAACAGTTAGATGCTATCTCCATGTGGAGACCCGCATCAACCGTACCTGTTAAAACGTTAACATAAAACATAATGTATATATAAAATTCTGTTCATATGCATCTTACATTCTTCTATATTAAAGCTTATTATATATAGATATAGAATAAATGTTTTTATTCGCCACATTATCTTTATAAATGTGAAACCAATTCTAAATCATTGCATTGTCCGCCCGCATACTCACAATCATCCTGTCCAGATGCCGAGACACCTTCTCCGTACTTCTGCCGCCTTTCTGCCACCGACCGTCCTTCACCACTTTCACGCTCTGTTTCAAACCCATCCATGCTCTGTCCGTCCACCGGCCGATAAAAACACCCCGCCTAACCATTGGCCCGATAAGAACCTGCATCAAACCAAACAACATAAGATATTCACATGTATGGGCCCAAAAAGAGCCGCCTAAGTATTAAAACCGCTCACTTACTATACTTTGTCGCTTTAGACACTTAAGCCGTTCTAACATGGTTACATGACTGCTGGTACCTAACTCCGCTTTCATTCTTCAACTTGATTAAAAGGTTATTGCCCTTATCACGTTTTGATCTAATATCTCATAAACATTTTACGCTTCCAATCCCTCAAATGAACAGCACTTGTGTCCCGGCCGGATAAGGTTCACTTTGTCCGGCCGGAGCAGGAGTGCGTGTTTGCCCGGCCGGACAAATACAATTTTGCCCGGCCGGACAGGTACGTTATATGCTCCTCTATCCGCCCGGACAACCATTTTTTCCGGCCGCACCTATATTGTTTGGCATTTTAGAATGTTTTTCACTTTACAAAAATGTTAAAACTGTGATGTCATATACTAATTGTTGCTATGATACTGTTCTGTAATAAACAAATTGTATACTTCCTCACCGGAAGATTACTATATAAGGAGACACAATAACCATGTTCTGTCACTCTGTACCTGAAGAAGGCAATAGCCGAAACTAGTAGTATAATAAACATCAAGATGAAGTAGACCTGCCTTTGTTCTACTGTTACTTTTGACTTTGTCCTTGAACTACTTTCATGGGTGATACATTAAAAACAAAACAATCAAATGATGTAATGCATGACGACTTGGGGTTGGGGGGGGGGGGGGTGATAGTACATGGTGGGTTATTATTATTAAGTATTTTCCTTGAGGAGTACTGGGCATTCACACCCAGATGACCGGAGACTTGGACTTCACTGATTTTATGCCTAAAGGCTGTGGCCTCTGACTTAGCGCCGTTATCCGCTAATAGGTCAGGGTAACTCCGTTTATCCCACATGATAGAGCTTAGATCAAACCCTCTATTGCTTGTAGTTAAGGTCTTACCATGACCACCAGTGTCCAGATGAGTGTCTGATGCAAGAGCTGCGTTATCCCTGCTGTTGAGCAGAGGAAGCAGGGTCCACCACTGGCAAGCAGACCAATACATGACGCTAAGAATCATTTGCTCGCTCACATTTTGCTCGAATGAAACAAGCTGACATTTTATAGAAAGGGAGGAACGGGGAAGGCCACCTGCTCTACATGTCATGTAATGTGTCATATCTGCAGAAACAGCGTAGAAGAAAGCAGAGTATTGGTGTGTTGGCAGATACACCAATACTCAGTTGTAACATATCTCATTTTGAACCTTGTGCGCCACAATTAAGTCACGATTAAACAAAACAATGGTGTAATAATGGCGAAAAACTTATGATACTTGATTGTGTAACTTGAGAACTTGTTGTACATTTGAAAAATCGTTGCTCATATGAGTTAATCACAATACAAGTACAAATATTTCACTTCAATGGGAAACCGACGCGTACTTACTTAAATATCAACCGTTTCGGTAACTGATACACTCTTTCTTAATTAAAGTGTCGCAGCTTTTCTTGTTCTGGTCATTTTGATATGTCATGTGACATGGTTTAAATGAAAACAGGTATTTTTTCTGTATATAATAGGTGTAACTCGCGGTAGGTTGGTTTGAGATGCTCTGACACATTCATCCAATAATTTAAAAAATGTAAACACAAAGAAGATACCAAACAAGAAGAAAATCGATGTCTACATCCCTGAGAACAGACTTAATTGTCCTACAACCAGGGTTTTTAGAATGAATATTTTCATGAAACTGGTTTACCAATACAGTATAATTTTCTTTAATTTTTCACTCGCTTTAAATCATCTGTATCCACTACAAGTCGAGAATTGCAACAGCAATTCGCGGCTTGTAGTGGATGAAGAAGACTATGTAAAGTCAGGCTTGAAAGGGTTTGATAATAGTTGTGTTTTATTTTCAGCCACGAACAATGTAGTATTAACAAACCGGGGACTATCTATGTCGTTATCATGCCATTTTCCAATTCTTCTGTTCTGGACTTCATGCTGGGACATTTTGTCAAAACCGGAACAACTTTTATTTTACCTTCAGATTTACAGCCTGCGAGTTATTATCGAGCTATAGAAATGTACAAGGTCTGTCATGATATTAACTCAGCCTATAACAACACAGTTGAAAATTAACATGGTGCGGATAGAATTAATTGGTATAGTTGAATTTTGTGTACGGTGTCATATTTTTTTCAAATCATGTTGATAAATGTAAACGTATGTTAACAGGCTAATACGTTATGGATGAATACACTCATGGTTCTATCCTGTGGACTGGATGCTGGGTACGACTTGTCAAGTATGCGTGTTCTTATTTTTGGAGGTTCTACTCCGCGAAAAGATGAAGTGAGAGAAATACAAGAGCGATTGCCTACACTGAAAATAATCATCCAATGTGCGTATTTAATGTACTGTTGTATACAAACACAATTAATCACAAATTAATAATCGAACTTATATAAAGTTACCACAATCAAATTGAAATCAGGATGTTTATGAGTACAAGTCCATTACATGATTTAAAAAATTATATCGTGAATCCCATAACGATTTGATGGAATATCTATCATTAAATATATTCTCAAATTTTATTTGATTTGAGTATGTTGATCATGTCACGAATCACTATTATATATAATAAATTATACACCTCTTGTATGTAGATTATGGTAGCTCAGAAGCAGGTTTGATTTGCACCACTTCAGTAAATAACACATCGGCGAATTATATGTCGTGTGGTAAACTCACACCAGGCTTTCAAGGAAAGGTGATAACTGAATGATATGATATGATATTGGTAAATGTTATAATAAAATGGATGAAGCTGTTGTATTACTCTAAAGCGATCTCTTTGGTTTCCATGGTTTATCCAAAAATATTCCGCCTTGTAAGGGTTAAAGCGACTAAATCAGGCTAAAATCATAAAAAAATCGGTGATTTATTTTGGCTTCTTAATATGACCATATGATGTTAACATGTCCATCGACTAGAACTGCAATTTTTTAAATATTTTTCGTGCTGCGCATTTATCAGTTAGGCGAAATGTAGAGTCGAAATTCCCGATTTCGAGCATGCACTGATTTTTTTTAGTCTGTTTCATTAATAGTCTGATTGGGTCGCTTTAACCCTTAGAGCACTGATGTCGACTGCAGTGGACATTTTGAGTTTTTATTAGCACCTGTATAACCCCTGATACCGAGCTGTTCACAGTAAAATATGCATTCAATCTTGGAACACTGATGCATTTTGGGACTTAAATTTCGCAAATAACACAAATTTGAAGTTATTGATCGCGGTAGCGAGACACGATTTCAAGTGACTGAAAAATTAAATTGAATAGCTCAGTGCTCTAAGGGTTAACATGTGGGACTATCCCACAACCCAGTTGCCAAGACGTCTTAACCTGCCCCATGCAACAGTTTGAAAAGTTCGAAATTGTGAAGCATGAAGGTTTGATATTGCGATAGCCACGACTAAAACTAGTGGGTTTAGTCCTTCTAACATTTCGCAGAACTTTTATTTTTCTTGAAATTAAAGACCCATCGGATAGGCTTACATACATTGATTTAAAGTTTGAAGCCTAGCCTTAAAGATATAAACTAAAAAATACTTTCACGAAGTTCTATAAGCTTGAAAAATGCAGAAATGTTGATTCGTTTATATATTTGTTACGTTTATATATTTATTTATTCATCTATATTAATTTATTTTAGTTTTAGTATTTTTGTTTTGTTTTACTTTTTTATAAAGGTTATAATTATAAATTTTGTAGCTTACTAGTCAATATCAACTTTTTTAAATAAAAAAACATTAAAATCCAAATATATATTCTCAATATGAGAAAATCAAAGCAAATTATCATCAGCACGCTATCAAACTTGTACTCTGCCCGCCTCTAGACACTGCATCCCTGCATATTAAAATTTGCAGATGGCTGACCTCATATATCCCCCACTCTAACTTTCGACCGATCGTAGTAAGCTGGTGATTGGCTGGCTGTCCTGCTAAAAGTTCTGTGAACTGCTAGCGCAGATGTGTACACATCTCATGGAGGAGGTGGGGTGGGTGAGGCTTACACCTGTGTCTGCATTTAGAGATGTGCGTGCCGTCTATGCTGGTTGGAACAGGCTGCACAGAGCTCTGTGTATCAAACTTGGTACTTTTAATTCACTGTGCCGATCATATCAGTATCCTGTTTATTTTTCTGTTTATAATCATTTCATGTATTTTGTAATTATAATGTTTTGAGAGCCCGTAGGAAAATGTGTGAATGCTCATTGGGTTCACCCTCTGGAAATAAAATTATTATTATTATTATTATCATTATTAATATTATAAGCGAGATGATAGTGAGGCCACGGCATGGTAACATGGTATATTTAACTAATCTGCTTCTAGCTTGTACGCCAATCTAGTCAAGGCAGTAGCCACCTTTATAGACTATTGTCATCGACCTGGGCTAACTTTACAATTGCTATGAGATTATGGAAATGTATGTATCTATCGGAACCTAGTTAATACATATATAAATGAAATTGTGATTTTACAATGCAATCCTTTGAATAGACCCATTAATGAATTTAATAAAACATACTATGTACCCTGATATGGTATAATCCGGCCGATCAAGGATATATCCATCCATATTGCTTATAAAGGTGTCCACTACCTTCAGCAGATTGTCGTACGAACTAGAATCAAATTAGAGTTAAGAGACTTAGCTAGCGTGTAGTGACCTCACCGGCATCTTGCCAAAACTGATATGATTTCCAAAAAGGATTATAAGTGCCGAGTTTGAATGTTTGCCAACGAATTTTTTTAATCATTTTCTATAAATTAGGGAGAAGGTATATTTGGAATTTAATACTGCCAGCGTGTGTTAATACAACATTGGAAAATGGTGTGAAAAGTGAGTTTAATAGAGTTGGGATGGATTATGTATACTTGTGTACAAATACATGTCCACCCTTTATGACAATTTATACTTTTGAACGGTTGTTCCTTTTCAGCAAGAGTCTCATGTCCTTGTGATTTATACAACACATTATACCGCAAATACCCACCATCCCAGAATTATGATTGCACTTCAAAGCTACTTGGCATTAATTTGCGTGTGAAAAGTGAGATATTAGGGTGTTTCCCTGCAGCACCAGCTATGAGCCCAATACTACGTAATCCAAATGTGTATCACCAGGGTATTGATAGCGTATTGGTAGTGTATACATACCGCATGTCCAGCATTCCATCAGGTGCAAAGTAGCCTACCTATATAACAGCAGCTTTTCCACATGATGTTATAAATACGCTAGCTGTACTAGATGTACGGCACAATTTCATGTCAGGCTATGACCACGATATGATCAGCGTATGACCAGCAGTGACAGAAGCATGGTTAGCCGTCTAGTCAACTGTCAAAATATGCGGGATATGGGGTCCCAAAATACAACATTTGCGCCTGGATATTCCACCATGTCATCAACCAAGATATTCCACAAGTCATCCCACATCCACAGTTATCTGCCAATATAAAAATACTATATGTATTTCGTACCAAATGGTGCATTAAGAGCAAGTTCTCAACTCATATAATTGACGAATGCTCTCATGCGGGCTTTGTGTTGAGACACAAACGATTGTGTTACCATGAAGATCTAGAAACAGCTGACCCCTACGCATATTGACAGTGAGAGCTTTCCCAACAAACACAGCACACTCACAAACTGTTGGTTTAATGGTTACCAACGTCGCAGACGTTGGTCTAACAGTAAAACAGCATTGGGTTGAAGTAGTTTCTTGCAATCAGCTGAGTTGCTGATAATAATGTTGTTAACCTATACTATATGGGCTATTGTAGGCCTACACGTGACTGTCCCACACATGCCGATTTCGCAGTTGAATGCATCTTTAAACTATATGTGTAATACCTTTGTCACAATGATCCATACGAACGCCGTAGTAACGATTTCCAGTAAATGTTGTCCCATTTCTTCTAGGCTTCGCAAGGTGGCCATTAGAGAAAATCTTTCATATTACTTTCATAAGTTTGTAGAAAGGTTTTGAAAATGTCTAAGAACTCTACGAACACCTCAAGAAAATTGTCGTCATAATGTTTAAATGCAATAACTTTAGAAACAACCTAGAAACAATGTAACAAGTGAGAACTGCTTGGTGAGTTATTAACCCTTATAGCACGGAGAACTTTACTCTAGTATATTTAACGTGATCAAAAACTTCGCTTAACCCTTTAAGCCCTCACGATGCATTAAAGCATCATTTTACATCCCTGAAAACACACTGGATTTTACTACAACCAAAGCTTTTAGAACGGAAATCCCCATGAAACTGGTTTATAAATACATGGCAATTTTCAATAATTTTTAAACCACATCAAATCATCTTCATCCACTAGATGACTAGAATTGCGACAGCAATTTGCACGTTGTAGTTGATGAATATGACAATGGGAAGTCAGGCTTGAAAGGGTTAACATATAAAACATACACACACAATTGATGTTCAAGCATGCTTAGAAAATATTTGGCCCCGCAGTGTGCCAGTGTATGCTGGCGTATACCACGTCTTAACAACGTATACAACCCATGCCAAGCCTGGCCCTAGTTTTTGTCAGCGTACTTACCAGCATATCGGTGTTTTTTTACATGCTAGCATTTTGCTAGTATGATACACTGATAGTTATTGAGCCTTTTTAGAAGCAGTAGATATAGATGATTATTACATCATCATTTCCCATGAAAGTTAGTTAAAATATATGCGATATTGCGAATTTTGTGAGATTTCCCATCACAAAAATTAAAACCTAACACATATTAGGCCTACCTGATAAACTAGTTTTACTGCATTAGATAAAAAACATGATTTAGCCTATTGTTTGCATACTAATAGTCAATATTAGCTGCATTTACACATACTTACACATGTCTTTATTTTTCCCACAGATTGTTCATTATAAAACTATGGAGGAGGTAAAACCACATATCACAGGAGAGCTATACGTCAAAACACTAGCGCCAATGATGGGTTATTACAAACAGCAGGAAAAGACAAATTGCATGATTGATGAAAATGGATGGATAAAAACAGGTATTTGTATGTCTATTTATTCGTCTAATGCTCGCCTAGACGAGGCATTATGGCGCAAATGTTCCTTTTGAGTAAATATATAAAAAAGGTATTTTTTCTGAAAATATATTCTTATCATAAACTAGTAATTGGGCTTCCACTAAATATAAAAATAACACCCAAGAAAAAGAATATATGCGTAGTTTAATTTGTCTAGGCTGTGTCAGGTTGTACACGCATATGTACTTGTATAGATGCTGGTTACGCCACTTGGCATAATAGGCCCTTCGATTTGACGGCTAGACACACACTGCTACGTGGCTATATATACTTTCACCTTAGCCAGGTGCATCAATAATTTTTTCACCATATTGCTTATGAACAAAAACTTTTTATAGGAGGACAGAATACTTTGCTGGACGGCTAAGCCAAGCTTATTTACTATTGATTTTTAATTGAGGATAATCTGACCGCAGACTTAATTAACTTGTTTGCTACTTGTTCAAATCTCGTGCAACTAGGCGCGAATTTAAAATAAAGAAAATATTTTGGACACTTACCTTCAGATAGAACACTTAGAAACATGCTAGTTATTTTGTGATGTAATAAATTAATGTGAAATCAATAAAGATTAACCTATTTATTAAAGTTATTTTGAATTGTATTTCCCCATAAGTGTAATTCGAGGACATCTAATGCACATTAGCATATGCATTATGGTAATTATTATTAAGGTATATTAAGAGACGGCTGTTGCAGATGAAAGGGTTGAAATGATTACATAATATGCAAATTTATTCAATCACCACCATATGAATGTGGTAAGGTTTTTCAATTGATATTGAATTAAAGTCAGGTTGGTGAACAGAATAGCCACATTATGCCATACGACGTAGTAATAGTTATTACACTGACACAACACACTTGTAAACTCATATTAAATTATATCGTGAATCACATAACGATTTGATGGAATGTCTATCATTAAATATATTCTCAAATTTTATTTGATTTGAGTATGTTGATCATGTCACGAATCACTATTATATATAATAAACTATACACCTCTTGTATGCAGATTATGGTAGCTCAGAAGCAGGTTTGATTTGCACCACTTCAGTAAATAACACATCGGCAAATCATATGTCGTGTGGTAAACTCACACCAGGCTTTCAAGGAAAGGTGATAACTGAATGATATGATATGATATGATATTGGTAAATGTTATAATAAAATGGATGAAGCTGTTGTATTACTTTAAAGTGATCCCTTTGGTTTCCATGGTTTATACAAAAATATTCAGCCTTGTAAGGGTTAAAGCGACTAAATCAGGCTAAAATCATAAAAAAATCGGTGATTTATTTTGGCTTTTTAATATGACCATATTGTAAACTTATGCATGCCTAACGCAGTAGGCAAACGTAGAGATGATAACTACTGTTGATCTGACCAGAACGGAACACGACAATCCATGATTGGATTGGGTCAGTAATGGATTGGTCAGTACAGGCAAAGGTCAGCCGAGCCATCAAGGCTGATGGACGGGCGACCGTCGCCAGGAAATGTATGTTAACTCAATGTGCCGATTATGATCATGTATGATTAGATGTTAGGCTTGGTAGGAGGTTGAGGCGGGCCAGAGTGCTGTCACAGGCACGATGGTGCGCGCTCTGGTTTAGAACCAAGGGGTTTTATTTTCTCTGCCACGTTGGTTAGAGTCAACTGACTATGTAAATGTATCTGTATATTATATGTGGTCCACACAGTGAGAGAAATAAACACGACGTTTTCCTAAAGAAGGACCTTGTTGAATGAGCCTGGAGTCTGAGAGTGAAAAGCAACCCTTCCCCGTCCGCCGTGTCGTGTTGGCGTCGGGATGGCGTCAAGAGTTGACGTCTCTTCTCAATATGATGTTAACATGTCCATCGACTAGAACTGCAATTTTTTTAATATTTTTCGTGCTGCGCATTTATCAGTTAGGCAAAATGTAGAGTCGAAATTCCCGATTTCGAACATGCACTGATTTTTTTTAGTCTGTTTCATTAATAGTCTGATTGGGTCGCTTTAACCCTTAGAGCACTGATGTCGACTGCAGTGGACATTCTGAGTTTTTATTAGCACCTGTATAACCCCTGATACCGAGCTGTTCACAGTAAAATATGCCTTCGATCTTGGAACACTGATGCATTTTGGGACTTAAATTTCGCAAATAACACAAATTTGAAGTTATTGATCGCGGTAGCGAGACACAATTTCAAGTGACTGAAAAATTAAATTGAATAGCTCAGTGCTCTAAGGGTTAACATGTGGGACTATCCCACAACCCAGTTGCCAAGACGTCTTAACCTGCCCCATGCAACAGTTTGAAAAGTTCGAAATTGTGAAGCATGAAGGTTTGATATTGTGATAGCCATGACTAAAACTAGTGGGTTTAGTCCCTTTAACATTTCGCAACACTTTTATTCTTCTTGAAATTAAAGACCCATTGGATAGGCTTACATACATTGATTTAAAGTTTGAAGCCTAGCCTTAAGGATATAAACTAAAAAATACTTTCACGAAGTTCTATAAGCTTGAAAAATGCAGAAATGTTGATTTGTTTATATATTTGTTACGTTTATATATTTATTTATTCATCTATATTAATTTATTTTAGTTTTAGTATTTTTGTTTTGTTTCACTTTTTTATAAAGGTTATAATTATAAATTTTGTAGCTTACTAGTCAATATCAACTTTTTTAAATAAAAAAAATTAAAATCCAAATATATATTCTCAATATGAGAAAATCAAAGCAAATTATCATCAGCAAGCTACTCTGTACTCTGCCCGCCTCTAGACACTGCATCCCTGCATATTAAAATTTGCAGATGGCTGACCTCATATATCCCCCACTTTAACTTTCGACCGATCGTAGTAAGCTTGTGATTGGCTGGCTGTCCTGCTAAAAGTTCTGTGAACTGCTAGCGCAGATGTGTACACATCTCATGGAGGAGGTGGGGTGGGTGAGGCTTACACCTGTGTCTGCATTTAGAGATGTGCGTGCCGTCTATGCTGGTTGGAACAGGCTGCACAGCGCTCTGTGTATCAAACTTGGTACTTTTAATTCACTGTGCCGATCATATCAGTATCCTGTTTATTTTTCTGTTTATAATCATTTCATGTATTTTGTAATTATAATGTTTTGAGAGCCCGTAGGAAAATGTGTGAATGCTCATTGGGTTCACCCTCTGGAAATAAAATTATTATTATTATTATTATTATTATTAATATTATAAGCGAGATGATAGTGAGGACACGGCATGGTAACATGGTATATTTAACTAATCTGCTTCTAGCTTGTACGCCAATCTAGTCAAGGCAGTAGCCACCTTTATAGACTATTGTCATCGACCTGGGCTAACTTTACAATTGCTATGAGATTATGGAAATGTATGTATCTATCGGAACCTAGTTAATACATATATAAATGAAATTGTGATTTTACAATGCAATCCTTTGAATAGACCCATTAATGCATTTAATAACACATACTATGTACCCTGATATGGTATAATCCGGCCGATCAAGGATATATCCATCCATATTGCTTATAAAGGTGTCCACTACCTTCAGCAGATTGTCGTACGAACTAGAATTAAATTAGAGTTAAGAGACTTAGTTAGCGTGTAGTGACCTCACCGGCATCTTGCCAAAACTGATATGATTTCCAAAAAGGATTATAAGTGCCAAGTTAATCATTTTCTATAAATTAGGGGGAAGGTATATTTGGATTTTAATACTGCCAGCGTGTGTTAATACAACATTGGAAAATGGTGTGAAAAGTGAGTTTAATAGAGTTGGGATGGATCATGTATACTTGTGTACGAATACATGTCCACCCTTTATGACAATTTATACTATGAATGGTTGTTCCTCTTCAGCAAGAGTCTCATGTCCTTGTGATTTATACAACACATTATACCGCAAATACCCACCATCCCTGAATTATGATTGCACTTCAAAGCTACTTGGTATTAATTTGCGTGTGAAAAGTGAGAGATTAGGGTGTTTCCCTGCAGCACCAGCTGTGAGCCCAACACTACGTAATCTAAATGTGTATCGCCAGGGTATTGATAGCGAATTGTTAGTGTATACATCCCGCATGTCCAGCATTCCATCAGGTGCAAAGTAGCCTACCTATATAACAGCAGCTTTTCCACATTATGTTATAAATACGCTAGCTGTACTAGATGTACGACGCAGTGACAGAAGCATGTTAACCGTCTAGTCAACTGTCAAAATATGCGGGATATGGGGTCCCAAAAATACAACATTGGCGCCTGGATATTCCACCATGTCATCAACCAGGATATTCCACAATGTCACCCCACATCCACAGTTATCAGCCAAGATAATAATACTATATGTGTTTTATTCCAAACGCCGCATTAAGAGCAAGTTCTCAAGTCATATAAAGGCTATATACTTGAGCGACATCTATGAGTTAATAATTGACCAATGCTCTCACGAGGGTTTTGTGTTGGGACACAAATGATTGTGTTACCGTGAAGATCTAGAAACAGCTGACCCCTA
This sequence comes from Flabesymbios commensalis, assembly GCA_964017125.1. Lineage (NCBI taxonomy): Eukaryota > Metazoa > Annelida > Polychaeta > Terebellida > Flabelligeridae > Flabesymbios > Flabesymbios commensalis. Next base: position 6,758,996 of record OZ024917.1, read on the forward strand.
CGCATATTGACAGTGAGAGCTTTCCCAGCAAACACGGCACACTCACAAATTGTTGGTTTAATGTTTGCCAACGTCGCAGACGTTGGTTTAACAGTAAAACAGCATTGGGTTGAAGTAGTGTCTTGCAATCAGTTTAGTTGCTGATAATAATGTTGGTAACCTGTACTCTATAGGCTATTGTGGGGATACACGTGACTGTCCCACGCATGCCGATTTTGCAGTTGAATGCATCTTTAAACTATATGTGTAATACCTTTGTCACAATGATCCATACGAATGCCGTAGTGACGATTTTCGGTAAATGTTGTCCCATTTCTTCTAGGCTTCGCAAGGTAGCCACTAGAGAAAACTTCTCATATTACTTTCATAAGTTTGTAGAAAGGTTTTAAAAATGTCTACGAACACCTCAAGAAAATTCTCGTCATAAGGTTTACATGCGATTACTTTAGAAACAACCTAGTGAGAACTGCTTGGTGAGTTATTAACCCTTACAGCATAGTGAACTTTCCTCTAGTATATTCTAGGTGAGCAAAAAATTTCGCTTAACCCTTTAAGCCCTCACGATGCATTAAAGCATCATTTTACATCCCTGAAAACACACTGGATTTTACTACAACCAAAGCTTTTAGAACGGAAACTCCCATGAAACTGGTTTATAAATACATGGCAATTTTCACTAATTTTTAAACCACATCAAATCATCTTCATCCACTACAAGTCGAGAATTGCGACAGCAATTCGCAGCTTGTAGTGGATGAATATGACAATGGGAAGTCAGGTTGAAAGGGTTAACATATAAAACATACACACACAATTGATGTTCAAGCATGCTTAGAAAATATTGGGCCTCGCAGTGTGCCAGTGTATGCTGGCGTATACGACCGTATACAACCCATATCAAGCCTGCCCCTAGTTTTTGTCGGGGTACTTACCAGCATAGCAATGATATTTTATAGGCTAGTATTTTGCTAGTATGATACACTGCTAGTTATTGAGCCTTTTTAGTAGCAGTAGATATAGATGATTATTACATCATCATTTCCCACGAAAGTTAGTTAAAATATATGCGATATTGCTAATTTTGTGAAATTCCCCATCACAAAAATTAAAATCTAACACATATTAGGCCTACCTCATAAAATAGTTTTACTGCTTCAGATAAAAAACATAATTTAGCCTATTGTTGGCATACTAATAGTCAATATTATCTGCATTTACGCATACTTTATGTTTACTTTGTCTTCATTTTTCCCACAGATTGTTCATTATAAAACTATGGAGGAGGTAAAACCACATATCACAAGAGAGCTATACGTCAAAACACTAGCGCCAATGATGGGTTATTACAAACAGCAGGAAAAGACAAATTGCATGATTGATGAAAATGGATGGATAAAAACAGGTATTTGTATGTCTAGTTATTCGTCTCATGCTCGCCTAGACGAGGCATTATGGCACAATTGTGCCTTTTGAGTAAATATATAAAAAAGGTATTTTTTCTGAAAATAAATTCTTATCATAAACTAGTAATTGGGCTTCCACTAAATATAAAAATAACACCCAAGAAAAAGAATATATGCGTAGTTTAATTTGTCTAGGCTGTGTCAGGTTGTACACGCATATGTACTTGTATAGATGCTGGTTACGCCACTTGGCATAGTAGGCCCTTCGATTTGACGGCTAGACACACACTGCTACGTGGCTATATATACTTTCACCTTAGCCAGGTTCATCGATAATTTTTTCGCCATATTGCTTATAAACAAGAACTTTTTATAGGAGGACAGAAGACTTTGCTGGACGGCAAAGCCAAGCTTATTTACTATTGATTTTAAATTGAGGATTATCTGACCGCAGACTTAATCAACTTGTTCGCTACTTGTTCAAATCTCGTGCAACCAAGCGCGAATTTAAAATGAAGAAAATATTTTGGACACTTACCTTCAGATAGAACACTTTGAAACATGCTAGTTATTTTGTGATGTAATAAATTAATGTGAAATCAATAAAGATTAACCTATTTATTAATG